>AVPN01002318.1:0-11848 GCA_000695325.1 Pleurobrachia bachei | reverse complement strand
GAGAGAGAGAGAGAGAGAGGGAGAGAGAGAGAGAGAAAGAGTGAGAGAGAGATGATTAAATGACTCTCTATTTGGTATAATTACCTAGGCTCCCAAGGCTGCTAAAGGCAGCATCGTCTGGTACTGATGGTAACGTCTGTCTCCCCTCTGTCGTGTTCATGTTTCCCTGGAGAGAGAAAGAGAGAGTGAGAGAGAGAGTGAGTGAGTGAGAGGGAGAGATAGAAAGTTAGAGACAGAGTTAGAGATAGATAGTGGAGATAAATAGAGAGGGAGAGAGCGAGATAGATAGGGAGAGAAATAGAGAGAAGGAGAGAGATAGAGAGAAAGAGCGAGATAGATAGGGAAAGAAATAGAGAGAGGGAGAGGGAGAGAGAGAGAAATAGAGAGAGGGGGAGAGAGAAATAAAATGAACGAGTTACAGAAGGAGCTTTAGTACTAGAAACATAGCATCAAAGCATTTGACCACACCCAGGCAGCTGTTTGTGCATAATATACTGCTGGAGCCTGGAAAAAGAGGGTTGTAGTGATGCTGGGGTGATGCAGACAATGGTTGCCTGCAGGAGATCTACCGAACAGAGCGCTCTCATTTTGAAATGAGCGACACAAAGCAGAAGCACTGGATTCTCAGAACTTTTTGAAGAAAGAGGGAGAAAAGAATGGACTATAATTGTCGCGCCATAACTTTCTTAATAGCATTCCTCAGAGAATTAGAATGGTAGAGCAGGAGAGAGAAAGAGAAAGGGACGAAGAAAGAGAGAGTGCAAAAAGGGAGAAAGAGAAGTTCGAATGAACGTACCTTCTGAGTTACTTTGACGTTGCACCGAAGCACTTGGATATCCTGCCCTGACAGGGAGGTAAACTTCTCGTTAGTAGGAGTAACAACTGATTCCTCTCCGTAGTTTATCGAATGGATCTGTTCCTCTTGTAGCGAGGATTTATCAAGATTGTTTGCGGAGTAACTGGTATCAGAGTTGTTTGCGGAGTGATTGGTTTCAGAGTTGTTTGCGGAGGTATGATGTTCGGTTGTGTGACCGTTAGTAGTTGGGGCTTGTTCAACTGAGGCAGTTGTTGGTTGTTCCTCTTTACTGAGACGGAGGAGCTCCGATATGTGGGTATACGGTGGGGCTTCCTTTACCTCTACCTACATCAGGGGGAGTGGTTGTGTTAGTTAACCAGATATATTCTGATAATAAGATTCGGCTAGATTTGTATTAGTACTTAGATGTTTCCTTTTACAAAAACAAACCAGATCTGTCTGATATTATACAGAGAATAAAACAACGCTGCCACTGAAGGTGTGAGCTGTTAACAGAAAACAAGAAAAAACAAGTGTGTGCTTGTTGAATGAGTAAACACACAGTCGGACCCCGATTTACCGTACCTGTACCAAGGATCCCGGTAAATCGGGGTCCGACTGTACTACAAAGCTTGTTACAAAATAAGTTTGTGGAAAATAAGTGTATATACCGAGTATGCGGGGCTCATACAAGTGTGCACAGTAATATCAGAGTATAGCACAGGTGCAGTTACAGAGTTTAAATTATATTACAATGATCAAGAGAGAAAGCGAGTGAGAGAGAGATAACTAAGGGAGAGATTGAGACAGCCAACCGAACAAGAAATATGGAAAGATCTGAAAAGGGGGGCTCTGCTCCATATATATCACAGCACACATAATGACGTCAGTGACTACGTAACTGATTAAAATGATCTTTAACAAAAGTACTACACAGCGTTACGTCATTGAATGGCCTAGTTTGCATTCAGAGGTATGACCAAGGAGATAGTGTATTGGAGCAAGAGAAACGAAATGCTGGAAAAGACACACAAAAGGAGGTGCTGTTATGAAAAACATGTTATACATTACAATCACAACAACAGCCTTGTAGTGATGCAGTGAAATATGATAGGTATAGAACACCTAGCATACAACAAACACATTTAGAGGTCATTATAGAACTGTCCAGAGTGCACAGAAAACACAAAGCTAAATATGCAAAAAATTGAAAAATCACTTCCTCTGTCTCAGCTCCCTGAATATCTCTTCCTACCTGAAATTTGTCTTCCAAATCCTGAATAAACATGCGCTCCTTCTGCGAGGCGATGATCGACAAACAGGCACCAAACTTCCCAAATCTACCGGCACGACCTAAGTAACAATGGTGACTGGTTAATAAAGTTTTATCAAATAGATAACAGATGGTGATTGTTGGTTAATCAAGTTTGTTAATCAAGTTTGTTAATCAAGTTTTATTTAAAAAAGATCAAAGCAATAAATTCATTATAAATTCGAGTGTCGATGAAATAAAATTTGGAGATTTACTTGGTTCCACCACACAATGGCAATAGTTCTACAAATAACTGCTAATGGCATGGATTCGTCCCCCGGAACTTACTAAAATCTAATATTTAAATTTGGTGGAGCCGTCACCTCTCTAGAGTTTTTTTGACGTGCTTTGTGCGGAAGGTGTACGGGTGACTGCGTCACCAACATTTTAACTTGTTTTGTTTAGCAGAGTTCGAGCAAGTCAAACAATCTTATACCTACATCAATCTTTTGAAATTCCTGTATGATGACAAAATAGAGAGCGAGAGAGATGATTTACCACTAGCTAGCCCTTACTTTTAAGCTGAGAATTCAGCAAGCTACGGTTCATCATAGATCAGGATCTATCACTACTGATACCAGAAACTTACTTACCCTTTCTTTTGGATAAGGGTACCTTTCTTTTGGATAAGGGTACCTTTCTTTTGGATAAGGGTAACTTTCTTTTGGATAAACCACCTTTCTTTTGGATAAACCACCTTTCTTTTATACCAGGTGAGAAATAGACAGGGGGAGTCAAAGAGAGAGAGAGAGTCAAAGAGAGAGATAGGGGAGAAAGAGAGAGATAGGGGAGAAAGAGAGAAGGAGGGTGGTTGATGATAGTTGAAGACAGCGATGACCTAATTCTTGTTGCAGATTATTTTAAACCCGATAGCATGTAATTCTCGATACATAATATTCAACAATCTAAGAGCTCTACTAGGAATAGAGTAGGAAGTTTTATATCAAAACAAAACTCATGTTTCTCGGAAATCACATTTTTGACTGGGAATTTAAATTCATCATCATTGATAATGACGCTCGGAAAACAAGTCCTTCAAATGTGTTTTCAAGCACTCGATTTGACAAGGAGTCCCACCCTTACACGTCATGATCAAGAACATAATATTGTTTAGTTGTGTTACCTGCCCGATGTAGGTAGGTGTGTGGGTCAGCTGTCCCCAGTGTGTTTATAGGCAGGTCCATGTTTACCACCAAATCTACATGTTCATTATCTGAAAGGGGTTACTTTAGTTAATAACAAGGTACAATCAAAACTTTAGGTCAATTGCTAAGCGTGGATACTACTCTTTCAACCCGCCTCCCCACCTGCCCCTGCCCCCCCCCATTACTCGGTAATGAATTTGCAATAAAAGGGGTGACTTCGTAACCAACCCCATGACCCTGATGTAATCGTACCTATTCCCCGAGCGGTTACGTCAGTACTGATAAGGATTCGGAATTTGCACTCCCTGAAATCTGACATGGTCTGAGACCGCTGCTTCTGTGCCATACTTCCCGATATCAACTGAAAGGGAAAGTTAGAGAAAGTGAAACAACACTATCAATATGGGATTAGTATCCCAGATACACCGGAGAACTGCTCTGCCATTGGCAAACAAAAGACTGTCCTTTCCAGACCGGCCTGCACTCTATAGCGCGGACAAAGAGACAGTATTAGTATGAAATCTCTGTCAAATACCCAGTGGTAACACAGCTCAGATGTGACTCTGTCAGAGCCTAACAGATATGTGACTCACATACCTCGCTTGAGAAGCCGTCTTTAGAAAGGGCAAGTTTAATCTCCTCTGCCCCACTTTGGTAGTTAGAGAACACCAGACACTGCTCAAATACCACCGAGGAGAGAATCTCTATCAACCTGTCAGGGTGAAAAGAGAAAATCCAGTCAGCATAGAAAGTTTAATAAAGAACACAGCGGTGTTAGAAAATACTTTTGCAATTGTCATACCTGCAGATTTTGTTGCAAAAGATTTGATGTTTTACTGGGTCTGTTTTTACAGGGAAAAAGAAATGGTGGATTCCCTCTAGTCCCATATTATCTGCACTGAGCCTCACGTAATAGGGATCACGCATCAGGGTATTGAATTTAGTATCGATATCCTGAGATAGATTGATGGTTGGAAAGTTGGTAATTGTAGATTTAATTTTATACAAATTTAGCAAAACCACAAGTTCATTTCCACATGTGTATGTTTCCCTACCACCCCACAGAAAAATTTAGAGCCCGTTTCAAAATACTTTTGTCACGCTTGGAATGGCATGTCTGTAAATATCAGTATGCCCAATACCACACCTAATAAAAACGAAAATCCATGGCAGTTTCTGGCATACAGAAAGTGAAACATGAATAATTATAAATCCGTAACGGGGCAAATCCTTTAGAGTTTGGGATAAACAATACCTCGATCACAATGAATGGTATAATAACTTCTGGCATTATTCCACTACACACCAATCAACAGAGCAAGCAGAGTTTGTTCAAACAGTATAGCGTTAAACGGGCTGGCAAATTAGTCTGCCACCGCGGGAGGAAAGACAAGGAGAGAGAGAGAGAGAGAGAGAGGAGAGAGAGAGGGAGAGAGAGAGAGAGAGAGAGAGAGAGAGAGAGAGAGAGAGAGAGAGATTGGTTGGTTTGGTTGGGAAATATATAGTTGGACAAATACAATGGAAATGAACCACTCAATAAACACAAAACACACTTGTCCGGCCCCATGCGAGGAGATACAAGTACCCCCACAGGCTTGTAGGGCACATAGTGAGAATGTGACTATGAGTGGGTAGTGAGGGTGAATGAGGTGGAATGTGAGGGTGAGAATGATGGAATGTGGCGATATCACACACATTCTATGACCCCTCTCCGTATCACATATTGTTTAGTTGGATTATCTGATTTCAACTTCTTAAAAATCTCAACTGTTCTCTTTCTCTCCGCTCTCTCCTCAAACGTTCTATCTGGTGATAAATAAACATCAGAAAAGTTCTCGTTCTCCCTCAACTCTCTAGCCTTCCTCAATAGAGTCACAACATTCTCTCTCGATGCCAGTGTCGCCACCATTGGTCTCGTCTTGCCGGCAGTCTTCACACCAATTCTCTTCACATCAGATAACTTGAACTTCTCGTTCAGAATATCAACAATTTCCTCAGCACACTCTTGGTCCACCTTCGCAGTTTCAGGTGTATCCTGTTCGCCATCCTCTTCACCAATGTTGTAGAAGATAATGTTTCTGCTCCTGTCTGTTTCCTCTTCCTTCTTCGGCGGTGCTGCTGCTCGCTTCATCACTGCCTGCAACCTTGCTGGTGCCATTGCCGCTGCACAATTACTTGACACGACAGAGGAAAAAGACTTCATCTCTCTCTCTACTGTTTGGGCCACTGCTTTGGCTGCACTCAGCTCCTTGTCTTGCAACTGGATCACTTTCTTTTGCAACTGGATCACATCTTTCTGGTACGTTTGCAGCTCCTTCTCTAGCTCAGTAATCTTCACAATCTTCTCGTCATCAGTCATCTTCACCCGTTGATTGAACGAGTCCATAACAGGGAGACACTTGTAGAAAAGAAGATTGGACAAGTCCTTAATAAACTCAAGCAACCTCTTTTTGTTCTGTTTCTCCATGCGAGCATCTCCACCAGTACCAAAAATGTGCTCCTTTCTCTCAACCTTGTACATAACACTATCATAGGGCAACACGTAACCTCCTCCTCCAACTGCTACTGAGAATTGGCTGGCAAGACTAGCAATCTCTTCGGCAATGAGTTGGGTTGGATCAGAACCATCACTTTCGTTTTCACTCTCCATAACGGTCAGATCACAAAGAACGGTTATCTATACAGACATGCAACGTATCAACGGTGATAGGAAGTGAAGTGAATGGAGAAATACAGCTCTATATGTGAATGGGAATGTGAACGGAGACAGCTCTATCTAATTCAGCCCAGATATATCTAATGTTTCTTCAATTTCACGGTAAGAGATTAATAAATATTTCATCAACTGTGGCAAAGTTGGATCTATGCTTGGCTACGAAGCAGAGGGGGAAGCAGAGGGGGAAGCAGAGGGGGAAGCAGAGGGGGAATTTCATTACCAAGATCTATGCATGTTTCTGTCGAAGAGTAGCTCCCCGGTTTGACAAAGGAGCAATAACACAATGGAGGGAGACAGTTCAATTTTATTCACCTGCATTCGGTCGGATTCGGAGAAATTGTTTCTTCAATGTTTTTTAATGTGAAGTTGGGGCACGTCCCCCAGCGGTGAGCAATCAACTAGCGTGAAGCGAAATAAATTCATGAGATGCTGTGATTTATTTCTTTGTGACTCCATATTAATAAAACATCTTCAGTTCTCGTTTCGTTCTCGCTACATTGATGTCGCAGTGCATTCTTTCCTCTCCGAACCTTCTTTTGCGACTATAAAAGATGCCCAATCTGTTGAGGGCAGTTAACGCCAGTATCATATTGTGTGCATTGGTCAGTTTCAGCAGGCCTTTTAGTCATCCTAGCACTACTCAAACTCTGCAATTATCCCCTCAATTTGTACTGTGATGTATTGGCAGATATTTTCCTAGACCCATAAGGCCATGAAGATTCGTCCAGTACCCGCACTTTGTCCCGTGACCGTGTAGACTGTAAGATAGCTTGCCCCGTGACGAAACTCTCAACGAGTGAGCTTACACATGAGGTGACTGCCGCAGTTAGCCACTGACTGCACGGTGCAGTCTGCACCACCGACCCACTAGGCATAACTAACTACATACCTAACTAGTAACTAAAACAACTGTAGAGTAAACAATATGTCCTCTATAACATCCCATACCTAACTAGAGTAAACAATAGTGAGTAATGACAAAGGTGAAACGCTAGCACACAATGGAGAGACACAGAGACACACAACATTCCATTGAGCTGCTCTCAGATCAGATGACATGTTTCTTCAATTTCACGCTCGACAAGAGAATTGAATTTAATGAGCTGTACGTGGCAAAGAAGTGTGATTTCTCTGTCATTCAAATAACAAGGCAGCATCATCGTGTGCACTAATGAGTACCCGGGCAAGTTATTTTCTGATTAATCAGAAGCCTTGAGATGTTGTTTCCGGGTGAATAAAGAATAGCTGCACATGTTTCAAAATGCTATGTTTTCCTCACCAACCACATGTATGATCCCCCCAGTGATCAAGGGTTCTAAAAATGCAATACAGCAGGGAGAAAAAAAATTCCATTCACCAAAAAGTGGATATAATGGGTTGAACCCCCTACCCCCCCCCCCCCCCCTCCATCGTTAAATATTGTCTTGCTTGTCGCTTGACCCTGTTTTATAAAATAAAATAGGTTTGAACAATACCTACAAATTAAATCCACTTTGAACATTGCCTTGTCGTAAGAAATATTATATACCCCTTTTGTTCAAACCGAGGGCACAGAGAGAGAGAGATGGGGGTCGAAAAAGCCTGAATAGAGCACCAAACCCATTTTTAATAATTCATTTTATTCCATGGAATTAAATGAATTATCAAAAAGGGTTCGGTGCACCGATTCAACAATATTTATACAAATAATATAATATTTGAAACAACATTAAATCCTCTTTGTAGATTGCGTGACCCTCTTTCCTCAAATTTTAATTGAACCCAAGCCTACTGGTCACTCGACCCCTACCAGTACTTAAGCTTCCCCTTGCTGTGCTTGTCCACGAAATCACGCCCATTGGCCAAAACAGGGGTGCGCCTCTGGGTCTCGATTGTTGGGGTTTACCTCCTGATCGCCTTTCCCTGGACCCGGACAAGCGGGAGGTAGCGAGGCTATAGGCTTCGCCCCTGTTGGGACATGTTCATTGCTATACCTCTCAAGATTGATTTTATCAGGGTACTAATATAACAATTTACTCACAGGAACATGTCCCTTATAATACTGATGGGACTAGTGCAGCTGTTTTCAGCAGTCTCCCCAGACAAAAGTAGAACAGGCACCACAGAATCAGTGACCACCGCTTTCGGATCTCTCTCTATTCGCTCCAGGACCAAGTCTGAAGTACCGTCTTCTGATACCCAGGGAGATCAAGGAGCACATCTTTGCCCCATTGCCAACGAAGAGGGGTTCCTAGCCCGAAGGTGTAGTACCGATCCTGACACCTACCAATGTGTAACCTCCCCCGATATCACCTATACCAAACAGGTAGTTTTCGAGGGTATGAGCCGTACAACATCAATCAATGTCTCTCTGCGGTGCCCAAACGACCACGCTTTATACCAGGCATGTGGCACAAGCAATGATATGAGTCTCGTTAAGATGTTCGATCAACCACCTGTGTGTGGGGTGATATGTCAAGTTGGCTCCAACGATCTGGTGGTTCAACAGGACTCACAGGCTTGCAGTGACAAAACCGTGGGTAGCATGCTTCACCCGATAACATTACAAAATGGAAGTGTTATCCAGGTCGTGCTGAAAAGTGGAGGTGTTTGTGATGGGATATGTGATGATATCTGGGTTAGGAAAGGTAAGAATCTCACACCGATGCCCAAATTGACATGTGTAGAGGAGCGGGATTGTGGGGGAGGTCTCACCTACGGTACTGTCTCTAACGATCTTATCTTCATGCCGTTCCAGGGAATGCCGGAAAAGGGAACCACTCGTCCGTGGGATCAAGATGCCCCATACTGCAAAGCATCTGCGACACTAATTGGGTACCACAGTAGTTTCCCCCTGTTCAATGGTTCGAGATGTTTCCTAACAACCAAAGGCAGGATTGACACTTTTTTCTCCGTCATTGTTAGGACCTCTGCCTATTGTGTGTATTCCGGAATGGACCAGACCAATTGTACGGATCCGGCCAAGGTTGGGGGAAGGTGTCTAGTGAGAGGGTATCCCAGCACTATTTCCATTTATGTGATCTGTAGTGCCAACAAGACCCCAAGGTTGTGTGATGATGGGATAGAGTTGAAGTGTGTCAGGATTGGGAGACACTGCTACATTCACAAACATAGGATATGTGATGGTACGGAGGATTGTGCAGGAGGCATCGATGAGAGTAAGGTTTGGTGTGGACCTGGACAGAATACCACCCACACTAATTGTCAGAGACGGTTTGGAAAGTTCTCTCAACTCCCCGTGGATTGGATCCAAGATGGAGTTGTAGATTGTGTTAGCGGCATTGATGAGGAAAATAATTGGGAAATGTGCGGTAATGGCACCACTCTGAGGATAAAGGCGGATACTAGACCGTGCTCTAACGTGTTCCTGTGTCATGGCAACCATTCAGAATTCCTGGAAACTTCCGCCATGTGTTCTTCCACCCAGTCGTGCGACGTGGATGCCTGTCAGAGGGCGAGAAGAAGGGAAAATGTGAAGAAAACCCTTTTCCGAGCTTCGACCACCAACCTATTTGGAAATGAATATCTGGTTGGAAATGTATGCAATAAAGGTCTATCCTCAGTAGTCCTTCATATGAAGGAGCAATGCTTAACCCGGAAATTCAACCATTCATTTCACAAATTCTTCGGTAAAAACCTCACAACAGCCCTTATCACGCTGGACCGGAAGCAAGATTGTAGATACCTCTACGGTGAGGCGTACGTCATTCACAGCTGCACTGGACTATGTACAAATGCGGAATGCCCTTTGAAAAGGCCGGTGCTACATAATTCATGTTATAATCTCCCGATTGCAGTTTACTCACTTAACACCGAGTTAAGTGTTGTGACATCGGTGTTCCAACAACACACTGCATTTCATAACAACATGTTCGTGTGCAAAAATAGAAAATGTATTCTCTTTGAGAGAGTGTGTGATCTGGTTGATGACTGTGGGGACAGGTCTGATGAGGTAGCCGGTTGTGCGAATCACTTTCAGTGTAATGATAAATCCTCGTTCTTGCCTTTAAGCCAAAAATGTGATGGAAAACCAGATTGTAAGGATTTTTCTGATGAGTGCAATAGTAGCTGCAAAAGAAAGAAAATCGAAGATAACGCAACGTTAGTGATTGCAAAGATAATGGGTATCCTGGGAATTTTTATAGGACTAGCAGCATTCGTCAGGGAATTCTTCCAGAAACTTCCAGAGAAAAGTGGGGCATTTGTGAACCATATCTTTGTGCTTGCAATTTCCTTTGGGGATCTATTCACCCCCTGTTACCTTCTCACCTTGACAATCCTCCATGACATCGAAAGCACGGATTACTGTGTTAACCGATTGGAATGGATTAGTGGGAGGAACTGTAACATCATAGGGGTACTAAACACGGTCGGAGCGACAGTTTCCTCCTTAGCCATGGCGTGTATTAGTGTGTACCGGCTTTATGGAACAAGAAGAGCTCTCCATTACAGGCAATCTGCAGAAGTCTCCCAGGGGCTTAAAGTAAAAGTTGCTGTATGCTTGGTGTCCATAATGCTTGTTTCTCTCGCATTTGCGTTGGTACCCCTATTAGACTCGCTGGAGGATTGGTTTGTCAATGGGCTTGTGTTTCCAAGGGACATTGCACTTTTCCTTGGCACAGTGGATAAGACACAGTTCCAGAAGATTGTCTATGGTTATTACGGGGTAAGGGTCTCTGAACGTTCCCGACGGAAGGCCGACATTTCTTGGATCACAATTCGTGAGATAGTCGCAGGAATGTTCTCCACGGATTATGGGACTGTTTCTGGTAAAAAGGTCTCATTCTACGGTAACGATCCAGTTTGTATGTTTAAGTTTTTTGTCCTCTCCAATGATCCACAGGTTGTCTTTGTCTGGCTCTACATCAGCCTTCACCTACTCTGTTTTGTGGTAGTGGCTGTGTGCCATATTTTTATTGTGGTATTGTCGAAAAAAGCAGCAGATGGGGCGAATCGGCACTCAAATAACAGACTTGGCCACAAAGTCACTTTGTTGTGTCTAACGGACTTTTGCTGCTGGATACCCTTTCTGATTTGTTGTGCCCTCCACACGGCTGAGGTTGTCGATATGTCACCGTGGTACCAGGTCTTCTCCCTCAACATCCTACCTATTAACTCTGTTCTTAACCCACTTTTGTACAGTGATACCCCGACTAAAATATTTGACGTTCTGAGACCAGTCATGATCATGGAAAGAATTCGGGAGAATTTTAATTATTGGCCATCGATCCGTGGAATGTTTCGCGGTGTACCAGTCATACCAGTCGATCAGCTATCTGCAAATAATTCTCGCCAACAAAAAACAACCGCTGATAACATACCAGTGACAGAAGAGCAGAGTGCTGATATCACATTGGACTGTATTGAGATGAAATGCTCCAGATGTAGATCTATACCAACTAGAGACATGATTCAAGAAACGGCATTTTATTCTGATAATACGACTTCTTATCAGGACACTTTACATAGAAGGAACTCAATAATTTAAGGAAGAAGAACTAAAATTGAAAGCTTGTTCACTATGATATTTAATTTTATTTCAAATCACAAATGTAGTGTGTAAAACCAAATTATCTGGCTTTTAATCGGTTATTTAGTTGTTTTAAAATTTAAAAACTAGTTCTCACTCACTCTTTGTCATTCCTGAACTCCGAAAAATCTGACGTGCATTGTGAGTTGTGACGCGGTCCAGAGACGGTTTCTTCTTCAGGGGGTTTGCGAATCTTACTTCAGGGACCAGGGCGGGATAAGGGGGCGCTCTTCAATTTATAGGAGCGATCTCTCCCTTAACAAATAATTTTTGGAGTTTCGGAGAATGTTTTTTAAATCCAGATAATGTAGTGCCTGACTATTTTTGAGTCTCATGATGAATTAACAGT
>AVPN01002316.1:3587-14293 GCA_000695325.1 Pleurobrachia bachei | reverse complement strand
TTGAATAATGAAAGAAGGTCATTTTAAAGCCACATAACACACAAACTGACGAATACACATATATTGGCACGTGTTCTGTGCACACTGCTTGTTTAGCAGCTGGTACACAGTTTTAAATACACACGGGTTGTTTATTGGCTAAAACTAGTCAACATCTAACAGTCACATAAATGTCTGACGAACACAGTACAATACAAACAGTACACAGTACAATACACAAACAGTACACTCACCGTGCACTCATGTCGAAGTTGTTTAAGAAGTGTGCTATCCTCATAATGCTCGTGGTTATGACTTGGATCAGTTCCCTGTTATCCCAATCAGCCTGGATCTGGTCCTGTACACTGCTCGTTACTGACATGGGCTAGAGGGGAGAGAAGTGTACTGTACTACTGTGTGATATAGGAGTGTGTGCTATTAGGGTAGGTGGCCCTAATTCGGTTCACCTTTTTTATTCAAGTGGTATTCCCTTGGCTGTGACAGAATGTTTCAACATAAAATCTATTCAATTTATCCAATGTGACCCTTGTTAAGATATTTGGACTGTTGAAGTTTTGAAATCCATCGTTTTTCACACAGAAACAAGCCCACGAAATCGTGAGATCGCGTGTTGTTCGTAATTCGGTTCAGGCCCTAAATCGGTTCACGCGCGTTTTCAGCCAATCACAGCCCTCGCAAACAAACACGTGACCAAGTGACCCGAATTACGAACACAACGTGTTGCAGCTGAAATCATGTTCTTAATTCGGTTCACGTGTTCGTAATTCGGTGCAGCTGTTGGTAACTCGGGTCAGAGCGCGTGTATCTAATCATTCCTTATATGGGAGGCACGTGCTACCCATATACGAGTTGGGGGAGACGGTTGCTAAGACAACACTGCATATTTGTGCTGTGTGTACAACTACAACTGCTTTGTAGATTTCGTTGTTCTAGAACTACTGCTCTTATTTTCATCGTACTTCAAGTTGAACTTATTCTGATTGATTGGTTGATTTGTTAATTGATTGATTGATTGATTGATTTGTTAATTGATTGATTGATTGATTGATTCATTCATTCATTCTCTAATTAACCTCTTAAATTGATTAGTAGAATCTGCCTGATGCCGCGAACAACTCGCCCCTGCACCCACTGGTTATGTGGAAGGTGCAAGCTAGAAAACCGGGGGTCAGGGGTCAGGTGTACACGTTGTGGGGAGCTAAAAAACAAAGGGACAAGCTTAGAGAGGAGGGCTGGGGATTGGAAATGTATATGTGGGGAGATTAACTTCCGCTGGAGGAAAGAGTGCTACAAATGTGCGGCCCCCAAACAATAACTGCCTCGTCATTGTTAATTGTATTCTAGTTAGTCGATTGTTTGTTTAGTTTTATGTCCTACCCCCCCCCCCAGGTCCATGTACCGTGTGTCTTAATTCCCCTCTTTTTCTCAATTTTCCCTCTCTTCCTATCTAGGATGGGACCTACTCGGGCCTACTCTCCTGGGGATATCCAGGCAGCGATAGACGAGTTTCAATCCCAGGATACATCAAGCAAAAGAAAAGTCGCAAAGAAGTACGGAATCCCCCTTTCTACCTTTATCCGTCACTTTAACAACCTCAACCCTGTTGGTAGACCTATTGCTTTACCTGCACGGGCAGAAGAACAAATTAGCAAGGTGATCACGTATTGTGGGCAATTTGGGTGGCCTCTTGGCAAGCAAGATTTGTTCGATTTAGTCCAGGACTTTGTTAGGGGTCAGGGGATACCAACATCTTTCAAAAATGACCGTCCGGGGAGACATTGGTATCGAGGATTCATGAAACGGCATCCTGAAATTACTGTAAGGGACCCCCAGGGAGTTAGTAAAAACCGGGCGGAGGGCTTAGACCCCGTTATTGTCGGGGAGTTCTTCGATATGGTCGAGAAGAGGGGCATGGAGAGAGGGTGGTTGGGTAAACCTGATAGAATGTTCAACGCAGATGAAGCTGGGATGGGGACAGACCCAAAGGTGAAGCAGTTGTTGTTTAGAAGAGGCCAGAAAAATGCCCAGGTTTTGACCCCCACGGAGGGGAAAGCCAGTACAACTGTCCTCTATACTGTTTCAGCAAGTGGAAAGTTTTTACCGCCTTTTGTTGTGTACAAAGCTGTCAACTTGTACAATTCTTGGGTGACGAATGGCCCGCCTGGCACCGTGTATACAACCTCAGCATCGGGTTGGATGGAAATAGATGTGTTTCAATTGGCTCGAGGAGGTGTTTATCCCTGGAACACAAGATGTGGAGAAGCCGTTGGCCCTGTTTTATGACGGACATGCTTCTCATCTATCTGGAAAGGTTGTAGAGCTAGCTATGGACAGTCAAATAGACTTAGTGTGTTTACCTCCCCACACCTCATCAGCGCTCCAGCCCCTGGATGTCGGGGTTTTCAAGGGTATGAAAGCAAGGTGGAGAGAAATTCTCACTGACTTCTATCGCAATTCAAGGTTAACTGCTGTAACAAAGGACACTTTCCCTCCATTACTAGCGAAGTTGTTTGAGCACATGGTGGATCATGGAGGCTGGGCTATGAACGCCTTTACCAAATGTGGTTTGTGTCCTTTAAACAGATCCAAAGTCTCATCTGAGAAAGTGTTACTCTCTACAACCCTGACTTCACCACCGCCTGAACAAGGGACCCCAGAGGGGGATTCAGTCCCAAAAACACCAATCAAGCAGCACCCCCACCCCCTTACCCCTCAAACAAACAGCTTGACCCCTACTTCTGCCGCAATACTTCACACAGTGTCAAAGACTCTGAGTTGTAATCCTGATGAAACTGTGAAATCAGCTCTTGCTAATGGCCGAATGAAGAGGAAGCGAGTTCAGAAAATTTCAGGTGAAATTCTCACGACGCCATCGGTTCTAAAGCGGCTGAAAGAAGCTGACCAAGAGCGATCAGAGAAAGCGAACAAGAAGGGGAAGGTTGGTCTAGTTGTGAAAAAAGAGAAGAATGTGAAAGTGAAAGAGGAGAAAAAGGGGGTGATCGTTGTTGGCAGGTTGAAAAAATCAGCTGAACCAGCTCAGGCGCCCCGACGAAGCAGCAGATTGACTTCAACTTGACTTGCAATGACCTTTTATTGTTGTTTTAATAATCCATGACTCCTGTAGCCGTTTATAGACATTTTTTTAAGCGAAAAGTGTACACATTATTTTGTTTGTTTGGTTGGGTGGCGAGGTATCTCTAAATTGGAGAGTTTTTACCATTATGTCAATTCAATTTTAGCTAAATATCTCTTTTTTATAAGTTGTTGTTTCGAATTAGTATCAAATCGAGAAGAATTCATAAAATATGGGGCTAAAAATCACTGAAACTTGCTGATTTATCACAAAAATAAGGTGAACCGAATTAGGTGCTTTGCCTGTGAACCGATTTACGAACATGAACCGAATTAGGTACACTGTTTTATGGCGTCATTTTGGTAAACCAATAATGACGTAATTCCTTCAAAAACTTAGCCAATAAGTGCTGAATTGTCCCATTGGATAAGTTCATATGTTTTCTTCTCGAAAAAATCCCACAAATTCACGGGAATACAAATTGAATCCAAAATCGGGAAATTAAAGTTATTCCGTATGTCAAATTTTCCCGCCAAATCTTGTTACTTTAGAATGAACCGAATTACGAACAAGTGAACCGAATTAGGAACTGCACCGAATTAGGGCCACCTACCCTATAGAGAGGGCGTGAGAGAAGGTCGGGGTGTTTGAAGAGAAAAGAGGGTGTGGGTCACACTGGACTAAAGAGTGGATCTATCAAGAACGAATTGATAGAGGAAGGGGCTATAGTGAGAGAAAGAGAGCGACTACTATTACTAGTACTATTACTAGTATAGGCGGAGGTCGGGGATGACAATGTTATTATTGGGAGAGGAAGAGAGCGAGATAATGAGAGAGAAAACAAGTAAGAGAGAAAGCAGTTGAGAGACATGGACGAATATAAGTAGGGCCCTACCATTAACCACACACACATAACAGAGCTCCCTCCCGGCCCCACTACTATACAAACACGCGTACACACGGACAACCTCTTTTTCTCTCCTCCCTTTGTTTCTCTCTCTCCGTCCAAATATTTCGTGTGGGAACAATTATGCAGAAAGCGCATACCCAACAACGAGAGTACGGGAGAAAAAAGAGAGAGAGAGAGAGAGAGAGAGAGAGCTGAGAAGGAGAAAAAAAATGTGCATTGGGAAATCACGTACGCATCGAGTAAACAGAGAATCCACCTGGCGTACCATTTCAATTGGTATCCCTCTCTCCCCTACCTCTCCATCTTCCACACACTCTCTCCCCCTACATCTACCTCTCCTACACACTCAGACAGAGCTTCAACGAGTTCTAAGATAGTTCCGAACATTTGTAGCTCACCGAGGGCACCTGCCACCCACCTTTCTCTCTCTCCCTTCAGTCTTCCTCTCATCTCTCTGACCTAAGCTCTTTCCTTCCTATACCGATAACACATGTCACATACAGCTACTTCTACAGTAACCCACCGCCCACGTACAATATATTGTCTCGCATTTAGCGAGATAACTGTGGGGCCTTTATAGATAACAAAGCGGAAACGAGAGAAAGATTTGATAGAAGGGGAGAAAGATTTGAGAGAAAGGGGAGAGATAGAAACTGGGGTAATTATCAAGGAAAAGAATATATCGTAGGGTAGGATAAGAAAGTAATAAAGTCACAGTTTTCTTGTTTGTTAGTGAAATACAAAATTCTGTACAGTACTGACACACACACACATGATATATATTATACACGCCATTCCTCTGAAGAAACGATCCCAAAAAACACGATTATATATTCTCAGCCCAGCTCACACTCACACTTTAGTTGGCAACAACAGAGCAGCACACACAGTAACATGCTATAACATGTTTCACCCTGATAGATCTACAGAGAGCTCATTAAGAAACTCCTCAATCTCCTTCACATCTTGCTCCACCTCAGTCGGATTTATAACCACAGATCCCTGAGAGCTGTGCTCGCTAAAAAGTTTCAATTTGGGAACACTAGAACAGTCTCTGAAGAAGCTGCCCACGTCCTCTGGCGAGTTTGAGGCGAATGGGGCGATCAGCACGAAACTATCTGATGTCATGATGTCACTTTGTTGTGATGTGGAACCCTCCCTCTGTATCTGGGAGAGTCGAGGGGAGCCCGGGAAGGTGGTGATGAGGGGTGTGGGTGTTACTGTTGTATCAGGGGCTGCAGCTGTGGGGGTGGCGAGGTGGCTACCACGTGGGTCTGAGGTGGGTTTCTGGGAAGTAGACACACTGACAGAGAAAGGGAATGCTGATTCTAACAGTGAGGCAAAGGGAGTCTCCTCGACTGTGTTGGCGGCGGTAGTGCCCGCTAGGAAACCAGTCGTATCTGCAAAGGGGCAGAACGGTAGAGAATCATCAGCAGGTAAGGGAGGGAGGGTTGGTTCTGGAGGGGGTAGTGATGAGATCTCTTCAAGACGAGGGGGTGTTACAACTCGGGTCATCTCTAGACTCGTCCTATAGAACACATTAGCAGTAAGAGTGCCGTTAGGTGACCCCACCGCCCCGATCCTAACACTCCGCACCGTCTCACCCAGTACCCCAATATCCGGCTCCCCGTGTGCTATCGTATATGAAATGTTAAAAAATCCACCAGTAGTTTGTTTCCTAGTTAGCCGGTAGGTGGGCGTGGCCCGGGACGCAACAATAACACTCCGCAGTAGGAGACACAGTGCATTATACACTGTGAACGTTACCTTGACGTTCTCAAAGCGGCGCTCTAAACAAAACGTCCAAATCTCGAGTGTCATTGTCTCGTGTTCATCAGAGTGTAGCAGGATGGTGAGTGTGAGGGTTTTACCTGACAACACACTGGGGACATTGACACTCTGTTTACATTTCTCCATCAGTACAGGGTTATCAGGGAGGGTGATATTAAACCAACTGGGGTTGCCAGGCCGGGAGGGGGAGATGTGAGCCGCACCATGACGAGACCCAACTATTGTCTGTATTGATCTGTAGCAGAATTGTTTAATATAAACTTCTAGATCTCTCTTATCCTTAGTATTGAGTGGGAACGGCTTACTCATCTGCTGTATTCACCAAGTCACAGAGGAGTGTACGTGTTAGCAGAGAGGAGGGAGCATCGTGTTTTACATATCTCTCTCTCCTACAGGGGGATATTATATGCTGTTAGGTTTGAATATTGAGACATCATGTGCTTATATAAAGTGTGGGTTGTTAAGGCAGCCCACAGCTGTAAACAAAGCAGGTGTGAGAGTAAAAGACAAGCCCGTCTAACTGGGAGTGAGTCAAAAAACCAACAAATGATATGTGTGGTGTAAAAGAATAAATTTAAACAGATAAAAGAAGGTCAAAATATTACAAATACTTGGTATAATAAAGTTGCTGTTTCAGAGTTCTCCGCAGTCTAAAATCATACACCCCCCTACAAAAATAGATAGAGTCCATCTGGACACCACTCACAGGGACCACCTCCTCTCTCCATTGGTGAACATCAGGGACTATAAAGTTTCAATTTGGGCACACTCGAACAGTCCCTGAAGAAGCTCCCCACGTCCTCTGGCGAGTTAGAGGCGAAGGGGGCGATCAGAACGAAACTATCTGATGTCATGATGTCACTTTGTTGTGATGTGGAGCCCTCTCTTTGTATCTGGGAGAGTCGGGGGGAGCCCGGGAAGGTGGTGGTGAGGGGTGTGGGTGTTACTGTAGTATCAGGGGCTGCTGTAGGGGTGGCAAGGTGGCTACCTCGGGGGTCTGGGGACGCAAGATGACCACTGCTACCTCGTGGGTCTGAGGTGGGTTTCTGGGAGGTAGAGACACTGACAGAGAAAGGGAATGCTGATTCTAACAGGGAAGCGAAGGGGGTCTCCTCGACTGTATTGGCGGCGGTAGTGCCTGCTAGGAAACCAGTAGTATCTGCAAAGGGGCAGAATGGCAGAGAATCATCAGCAGGCAAGGGAGGGAGGGTTGGTTCTGGAGGGGGTAGCGATGAGATCTCCTCCAGTCTAGGTGGCGTTACTACCCGTGTCATCTCTAGACTGGTCCTATAGAACACATTAGCAGTAAGAGTACCGTTAGGTGACCCCACCGCCCCGATCCTAACACTCCGCACCGTCTCACCCAGGACACCAATATCCGGCTCCCCATGTGTTATCGTATATGAAATGTTAAAAAATCCCCCGGTAGTTTGTTTCCTAGTTAGCCGATAAGTGGGCGTGGCACGGGACGCAACAATAACACTCCGCAGTAGGAGACACAGTGCATTGTACACTGTGAACGTTACTTTGACGTTCTCAAAGCGGCGCTCTAAACAAAACGTCCAAATCTCCAGTGTCATTGTCTCGTGTTCATCAGAGTGTAGCAGGATGGTGAGTGTGAGAGTTTTACCTGACAACACACTGGGGACATTGACACTCTGTTTGCATTTCTCCATCAGGACAGGGTTATCTGGGAGGGTTATATTAAACCAACTGGGGTTGCCGGGCCGGGAGGGGGAGATGTGAGCCGCACCATGTCGAGACCCAACTATTGTCTGTATTGATCTGTAGCAGAACTGTTTAATATAAACTTCTAGATCTCTCTTATCCTTAGTATTGAGTGGGAACGGCTTACTCATCTGCTGTATTCACCAAGTCACAGAGAGGAGTGTTTACACTGTACGTGTTAGCTGAGAGGAGGGAGCATCGTGTTTTACATATCTCTCTCTCTCCTACAGGGGGATATTATATGCTGTTAGGTTTGAATATTGAGACATCATGTGCTTATATAAAGTGTGGGTTGTTAAGGCATCCCACAGCTGTAAACAAAGCAGGTGTGAGAGTAAAAGACAAGCCTATCTAACTGGGAGTGAGTCAAAAAAACCAACAAATGATATGTGTGTGGTGTAAAAGAATAAATTTAAACAGATAAAAGAAGGTCAAAATATTACAAATACTTGGTATAATAAAGTTGCTGTTTCAGAGTTCTCCGCAGTCTAAAATCATACACTCCCCTACAAAAATAGATCGAGTCCATCTGAACCCCACTCACAGGGACCACCTCCTCTCTCCATTGGTGAACATCAGGGACTATAGAGGGAGCTATGGTCTTCCCCCCTGCCACCTTGTTTGAGTAGTACCTGCAGTACTCAGGGTAGCTCAACACATACACCTTGCCCTGGATAGTAGCCACACTGTTATCATCAGTGTGTTTTGAGAGGTACAGCTCGTGGGCACCGTATGGGGTTCTGATGTTCTCCAGATCTCCAGGACGATAGAACCAGCACATTGTAACCATCATCTCGCCCAGGTTATCTTGCCACATTGCCACTATTTTACCAACAAAGGGCCGCTCCCCTGTAGCTCCACCTGTTTTTAGTGCCACACTATCCCCCACTCTTAACTCCACACCACCCCGCTCCATGGCGCTGAAAAACAGGCGAGTTGTACGAACTGAGGTAGCAGTAACAAATGAGACACAGTCAATATGGGATCCTATCCACTTCCACCCGTTAGTTTTAACCCGTTCACTGCACGCTAGGATCATTGATTCATGCTCCCTGAGAGACTGGGGTGAGTTGTTCAGCTTTGTAGCACACCCCTGGTGCACAAATTCTACCCGCTGTGAAAATGAAGTACTAATTCTTATCTTGAAGAAGTTATCAGGAGCTTTAGATGTTTCACTGTTGCCTGTAATTGACGTCAGAGCTTTCTTAGAACATCGCTTGTTCGCAGTAAGCTCAGGTTTTATGAGGGCTGATAGCACTGCCTTGCAATTCAGACTGGCCGTCCTGCCACGTCGCTTGGGTGTCAGGGAGGGGGAACTGGGCCGGGAGTTAGAGACGGGCTGCTGGATATTTAGAGTTCCCAGAATTGGGGCTGATATCTCGTCATCCTCTTCCTTCTTACGAACAGGAAGGAGGGACAATCTCATCCTCTTACCTGCCCGTTTAGTGGGTGGGGTAGAGGGAGGTCGAGCCGGTTTTGTGGAAGGAGGCCGAACTAGTTTTGCAGCAGGTGGCCGGCCAGGTTTAGCGGGTTTTAGAGACACTGGACGGGTGGGTTTTATGACCATGGGTCTAGAATCAAGAGGGGCAGGAGCAGAGGCACGTTTTGGGCCAGGTTTAGAAGATGCAGATTTAGGAGGCACTGGTGTGAGGGAGACGTTATTACGTGTCTTCATGGAGTTTCTAGTCACGATTTTATTAGGTGTAGGAACCATTCTCATTTTCCCTCCCTTTTTCTTCTCATCAGGAGACTTCTTCCAATCAAACGAATACCTAGCCCCACTTCTAGTACAGATAGTCTCGTTTAGGTAGTTTTGCCTTCTCAACCCTCTCCTTCTGCTCTCTCTCCTCCGGGGTCGTCTCATCACTCTCCTCCCCGCTACTACTAACGGAATCCTCCCTAACACTACCACTACTAGTACTGACCGCAGGTGCTGCTATAGCCCGGCCTGATCGCAGTATGTGGGGCATCTGTCGGGATGCTGCCCTAACAGTGTCGTGCTCACTATCTCGCAGTTTCTCATTCACATTACTGATAATGTCCTTATCGGCATTGAAATCGTCAGGGTTCAGGCCCTGAGGGAAATTGTGCATCAACCAGAAAACATCCTGCTGCTGCTTCTTAGCCACCCTCTTACTTTTCCGAGGCGAGGTTGACATGCCTGGTAGAAATGGGAGTTGCAATTGTTGAAAACTGGGAAACAAATAGAGAACACATCTTATACAGTGTGTAATATTAAAACACTTGAACACTGTCATATTGTACAAAACACGTTTCTCGCTCTTACACTCTCGGATATTAAATAACTTACTAAAACGTAAAAAAATGTCTCTGCCATCCCTCAAAAAGTGAGACACCGTTTTAAAGACATCATCAAAAGACCGTTCTAGATCCCATATTCTTCTTCCTACATAGAGCAGGGTCACCTTGCTCTATAACAACTTGAGAGAATTCGTCCCCTCATTAGACATTGAATCCAGCGGCTCTCATACAAGCCTTGTGGGCCTCTATCAGATCGGCACATTCCTCCTCTCCATTGAGAAGTATACACTCCCCCATAGCGGACCTAGTGTCTGGGCAGGCACAGCACGGCTTGCACTGCTCTTTCTTCTCCTCTGTCATGATGCTGCAGGGGATCTAGAGAATAGAGGGAGGGTCAGTTATGCTAAAGAGGGAGGAGGGTTTCTGAGAAGCACTGAGAAAAGGGGAGGGAGGGAGGGAGAGTAACAACACAGTGAGTGAAATTTTAAAAGGTCCATTTATATTCAAAAAGAGAACAACGCCCGCGTAACATGGCTATAAAATTGAGCAACCAAAGCTTGTCGCTCAAAAAAGAAATCATGATCTAAAATTATTCGTCATTCTTCAAAAACAAAATAAATAAGTGGCAAGAATTTTCATATCTCTAAAAAAGGAGAGGGTATATGACCCAGTCATATATTATCACGAGTAGCTCTCTGTAACAGAGTTAATCTCGTGCTCATTTGATACACATTTATCTCCATGCACATCACACATCTCTACATATATAACGTCAAAATCACGACTCACTATTGTAGTGAAACAAACTCATCAGATTAGGTCTATTTTGGAGGGGACACCCTTTACACTCCCATTTTCTCCATCTGTCCGGAGATCTCGTCGACATCTGCAGTCTTCTCCTCTGACACGGGCTCAACAGCCACTGGTTCTTCCGTTGATTCT
>AVPN01002315.1:0-14320 GCA_000695325.1 Pleurobrachia bachei | reverse complement strand
CAGCTAAACTGACCAATAAGATCATTGGAGCTGAATGTGTCATAATCGTAAACTTGGACATGGATCACCGGTTCTAACTTTTCTTCCTCTTTATCGAGGGAGAAGAAGTTCTTCTGCAATGTTTATAATTCCTCGGTTAACAACAGATACTATCTATTATGTAGATAGTCAACCGCCAACAGGCATCCATAAAGTAAGCTTGAACCTACCCTTTGGAAAGAAACAACTTTCTGCTCGGGCTTCAGGTAGTCGAAATCGTAGCACATTCGCCAGTTGAAGTTACCTTCACCGGTTAAAGATCGGAAATGGACGTCTGTCTCTTGAGCATAACGCTCCAAACCCTCCATATAACTGATCGAGGGGGGGAGTTTAGAGTTAAGGGGGGGGATAAACGTTTTGTGTCACCTCGCGCAGATCTAACCGTCACACATGCATTCCTTTTAATAGTATTTAAATGTTTTGCGTGACCTGGATTTTATCGCAACCTCTCTTCTGTAGAAGAATATTTGGGAGGATAATGGGATCAGTATAAAACTGACGCCATTAATGGCCTCCCTAATATTTGTATTATATTTGTCTGAGTTTACTGGTTGTAGGGGGCTTACAAATATTATATTGCTTACATTTTGACGAATATGTCGCTCATCTTCTCTCCCATGATGTTCTCGTCTGCCAGGATGACATCGTGTGTGTTCCACACAATCAACCTGAAATTGTGCAGTTAGTTAAGTATGTAGTTGAAACCTGAAGTACAGTTCATATTCGGTTAGTAAAGTAATTGAAACCTGAAGTGCAGTAGTTGAAACTTATTTGATTGAAACTTAGTTGATTGAATTCTTGTGCATCTAAAGAGTGTTGCCTTGCTTTGAAAACCAGTTTTGTATAATCTCATTATGTCACCCTTCTCTCAAAATGAATGCTGTTAATTTTGCAATATGGTATGTGTGATTGTACCAAGAAACACTTTTCAAAGGGTGGGTCTTGCTGCAATCAAGCATATAATTCATAGCAGCTGTTCTTCAAAAGTCAAGTATTTAGAGGGGGGAGTAATATATGATGAGAGTGCTCTGAGCTCTCCCTCTGAGCGGCTTAGTTGTTTAAATTTTAAACTTGAAGTCAAGATTGCCAATTATTTACCTGAGGACGAATGATTCCGTTTGTCGAGGTCTAATGTCGATGGGTGGAGGAAGGTTCCTGTCGTAGGGGAAGATATCAACCCATAGATGGAGTTTTCCCTGAAAAATATCATGACGTGTTAGATATGTGAACGATTTGGCACTAAAATATCAAGGGACAGCTGCTGTTAGACAGACAGGAACATGCACTAAACGATTAAATCGATATTTATCGCGAGACACATTATTTTAATTAAGTTTCTCGGGCTAGACAGATCAGCATGGTTATAGCATATACCTGTGGTATCCCTGGACAGTCATCATTATAAAGTGTCCTTGCTTCAAAGTGTTCCGGTACGGCACCCAACTCGTGTAGGACATACAGAGCTAACCTATGTTCATCTGAACCCAGTTTACCATCCCTCTCCTTCTTTACAGATTCTATAGTTGCAGGGAGATTTATAAGTGTGATATGGTAGAACGCCGTTTGTTAGTTTGAAAGTCCCAATGAAACTAGCCAAAGTTTGGTTTGGTCTGGTTGCTATCACTACTAACCAAAGTATTTGAGTTTGTATTCCGAGTTGTTTACATAACACCGAAGGGTGGATCCTTTGCCCTTGAAGACGGGCTGGGCCCATCCACTCAACACACATACTCTCTTTAGAATGGCAATGGGTTTCAGATGATCCCTCCACACATCTTTATCATCTTTATCACTGAAGAGCAACATGATTATTAACAAAGCAATGATTTGAGAGGGAAAGAAGTTATTCCATCTGTTTCAGTGTTTCGGTAAAACGTCATTTGCATTTGGAGTCTTGAATACTCACACAATGAACTGTTTGGAAAGACCGCAGTTGGCCCTTTTCCATGAGAGGTACCGGTCTTCTAGATCTATCGTAGTGCAACCAATTAGATCATTAGCTCCTATCAGGTCATGATCGTAAACTTTAATCACACACTGACTGTCTCGAGGTAGCGAACAACGGGCTTCAAACATTCTGAAGATTGCAGTTATTTAGTTACTATCACAGACGAATTAAATTACTAGTAAATTCTTTGCACTTGAAATTTAAATGAATTTACTTTCCGAATTCGGGGTTTATTTTCTTCGTCTGGTAGTTTGCTGATTCGTCGAATTTCTGTTTTCCGATGTGACATAACAGGAAAGGATCCACTGTTCCACCGTAATCAAGTGGCGTCAGATTAACCGCCTGATAAAAGGGGTCTTGCATGTTTACTACGTATTATAACAAGTAGCAACTTGTTTTCAAATCGAGTTGTAATACTTACATGAGCGATACAATTAGTATCAAATCGAACAACTTACAGCGATAACATAGATCCTGTTGATGCATTACTGGGCAGGTTACTAAACATCAGCACGGGCTCCTCGATCAACTGTTGTTCTTCAGTGATGGGGTATATTTTGAAACTTCCCTTGAACAGCCCCACATTGTGGTCCTCCGGTTCCAGCTCACTATCCTGATCGTCTGTACTCTGTTCGTTGTCCGGCCTCTGCAGGTATATCACCTCCATCAGGTCCCTGAAGTTGTTGTAGGACTTCTCCAGCTCCTCGTCGAAGAATGTCAGCTCGGGTAGGTTCCTCTCTTTGAAGATCTTGTCTAACCGGGGGTCTTTCCCAATGGCTTGGTAGTACTTGCTCCAGAAGTCAGAGACCAGGATATCATCTGGGTGCGGTGGAACATCTCCCTCGGCCTGGGGGGAACGATTTAAACAGAGCTGCATGATTCGCTTAATATATTTATGACCTTTCAACATATATTCTCAGTAATTAGTTAGATGATCAATACACCCATGTAACTGTAGTTACAACAGAGAACAGTTATTATTCTACAGAAAATCGAACAAGTTGAGATAAAACATACCACACTACACACTACAGTCACTCAGTGACTACTGTCACTCAGTGACTGAGATAAAATCTCCAGCACCTACCACGGCCTTGAGTTTCCTGGTTTCCTTCCGTGATAGTCGGGTAGCTGTGGTTGCATCAGTTTCATTGCTGGCTCCTGTGAGAGCGTTGTATGTGATGTCAGTGCTACCTGCGAGGGGAGGGCAGAGAAACATGCTCTTATTGCTCTTCATTATAGTTGGTGCTATCCCCTACCTGTGTAGCGGTGGCGGCGGCGTTGTAGCTAGTAGTAGTAGTAGCGGTTTACCCCTCTCGAACTCTCTCAGCACAGCTCTGTATAAATACATGCACACAATCATCCCTAATCATCAGCGGATATAATAAAAAGAGCAAGAAGTAGCCATATCACCAGCAGCAATTCAGCTCTCTCAATGGAGGTTGAGCGTTAGCTAACCCTCAACCCCCACTGCAATTCAGCTCTCCCTCCCCACTTACCATACCACATTCCAAGTAATCCTGCAGCCTTCCCCGGAACATTCTCTGGGTCGATATCAGTTGGAGATGTTGGAGATGTAGGTCTGGTATCTAGCTCATCCGGGATATACAACTCCCCATCGTCCTCTTCACTCTCTTGCTCAGCTATCGCTAGCATCTGTTTCTTTCTCTCCTGGTCCGCTTTATACCGAGCCTTATCCTGTTGTTTAGCCTCCTTCTTCCTCTCCTTCTCCAATAGTTTCATCTTCTTGGCGTGATCCCTCTTCTCCCTCTTCTTCATCTTTGACATCTTCTTCTCCTCCTTCTTCCTCAGCTTCTCCTGTCTCTTTAAATCTTTATCCAGCTGTTTATCCTTAACGGGTTTAACTGTTGGATCTTTAGCGGCGTCTATGGTAGTTTGGGGGATGTTGATTGTGATATCTGTCACACTGGCATCCTTCTTAATTTCTGCCAGGAGGTCCCCAGCCATGAGATCCCCGGTGCTGAAGTCCATCTCGTTGTCGCTGATTGTGCTTGTCTCCGAGAAGACGGGATTTGAAATGATCTCATCGACACATTCTGTATCTTCGGATATAAGATATGCTTCTGAAAAGAGTGCTTTTAAAGAAAGAGAAAGAGTGATCGAAATGGGGTGTGGTGATTCCAAATTTCCACTAAAACTTGGCACATGGAAATAAACCTTTCTTTTTATCACCCTTTTTCTTTTTATCCTTTTTCCCTTTTTTGTCTCCCTTTTTCCCTTTTTTGTCTCCCTTTTTCCCTTTTTCTGTGATGTGTGGGATATGAGGAAGACATAAAGGCAGTATAACATAGAGATAATGTAGAGGTAACGTCATAGAGTATAGACTATAGAGGTAACATGGAGGTTGGTGACATAAACATTTAAGATCGAGTTGGGACACCCATATTTAGGCAGGTAGTATTCGCTAGTGCTACTGAATCACAACACTCAAACTTACTCGAATCGGATCTGGATGGTTGTTCAATCTCAACAGACACATCCTCCGAAGCCTCAAGATCAAGGACTACCTCTTCACCCTTCTTAAGCTCAACTGAGCCCTCTGCTTGTAGTGGTGGTGAGGGTGTTATCAGATCATCCTCCGCACCAGGTGCCCCTCCTAATTGGTCTTCGTCATCCTGGGACATTGTTAGTTTAGTTGGAGTACAATATGTGGAAAAAAACTTGTGTAATAGCCCTAAAAATGCCGTTCTGAAATGGAGCTTTAAAAGTGTAAAAATATGAAATTTTGAAAACCAGTGCCATTCGTGATTCGTCCAATACCCAGTATTCGTTATCGTACTCATCATCTCCACGGTAACCACCGTAACCATCTTCATGGTAACCATCGTCATGGTAACCATCGTCTTGGTAACCATCGTCCTCCTCACCATGGTAACCATCATTATCATCATGGTAACCATCTTCCTCACCATCACCCACTAATGGTTCATACTCCCCAGCTCCGTTGTCATGGTATTTCCCCGAATACTTGGTTGGCCCATCACCTTCATCCGCGAAGGGGTTATCCAGCTCGTTAATGTATTCACTACCAGGTAGGTATACCGGAATGTCGTCAATCGCATCTAGAGCTGCATCTATTGCACTTTTCTTTTGTGCACCTCTACCACCACCACCCTGTATTTCATGTTGTGATATTAAAGTGAAGAGATGTGATGTGTAGGATGTGAAAATGAGATCTATAATGATCAATCATCTTGACAGTGATGATCAAGACGTGATTATAGTCCCACACAACAACACAGTTCCACACAATATCACACAATATCACACAATATCACACACTATCACACAATACCACACACAACACACACACAGCACCACACAATATCACACACACAATATCACCTACAATATCACACACAATATCACACACACAATACCATCACACAACCTACCTCTCCTATGTCATCAGCCATGATCTCCTTCAGCACATTGGTATCTTTCTGTTCCTCTGTGCTCAACTCCGTCAGAGAGTATGT
This sequence comes from Pleurobrachia bachei, assembly GCA_000695325.1. Lineage (NCBI taxonomy): Eukaryota > Metazoa > Ctenophora > Tentaculata > Cydippida > Pleurobrachiidae > Pleurobrachia > Pleurobrachia bachei. The sequence continues at coordinate 8,833 of AVPN01002315.1, read as the reverse complement.
TGTCCTGTAGTGACCGTACTCTGTTATAGTTGCCACAGCAACCAGTGGTTGGTAACCAAACGTCCTGAAGAGAGAGGTCACAGTTAGTAGCTGGAGTTTACATCTATAGCATAGGACTGCATGTGTTTTTTATGGTTGGCATTGCCACAAAACGAGACATGTGTTTCACATTATAATGCATTATCACCCAGTGCTCTGTACTCTATACCTGTTGTCCATAACACGGAGGTTGATTGGAGGTAGGAACTCCTCATCTACAGGGAGCCACACATCCACATACCGATACGGCTCACCAAAGTTAGGATGTTTCTTCAGACTCTGAATCTTCTCGATCTTCAGGGTATCTCCCCCAATGTCGATATCAATGTTGGGAGAATCCACTGGGATCATGTGATAGTCCTTCATGAGTCTCACACCCCATGTGAGAACCTCTACTCTGTGTAGTTGCAGCTTGGGCCTGATATCCTGGGGTACAAGGTATCGCATGTCCTCGAACCGGGGCAACAGAGGCATCTCCATGGCTCCCAGTCGGAACATTTCGAATGTAGCCAGAATGTCACCCTTGGAGCGCTTTACCCCTCCTACCGGGTACCACTCTAGCTTGCTGGGCTTGTACGCGCCGCCGTTGAAAACGTTGGGTTTACAGACAACTCTGCCAAGCTGGTCGTGATTCTGAAACAGATGGAGTATTGTTAGGATGTCGACATGACAACCTTGTGTCACCATGACAATACTGTGTCTCCATGACAACCCTGTGTCACCATGGCAACCTTGTGTCAACACGACAACCTTGATATTTCAGCTCTTACCAGGACGTCCTCATCGAAGATCTCTACCACAATGTAGGGTGGGTTTGAGGCAATGTCATCCGGATGTCCACAGATCTCCACAGTATCCAAAATCAGCGTCGTATCCCAAAGCGGGCTTATGCTTTCCTATGGTTCAATAGAATAGTTTTATGTTTAGTTTTGAGTTTAGTTTTGTGATGACGAATATAATGCTCTTTAAATATTAAACAGCATGTGACAGGTTGTCAAAATCGTTACTGCATTGATTGGTATTCGGTACTGCATTAAATCTTAACCATAGAGCTATCATGATCTAACCCTCCTTTAAAATATTTGTCATAGGGCGTGGTTTAACGGTTAACAATATTTGTCATAATATAGGGCGTGGTTTAAAACTGTTTGATATTTGACAGAGGATGTGTGTTAAATCTTACAAAGATGACGTCGGTTGTTGCACTTCGGTTCCCAAAGATAACTCGAGCGTAGGGGTCAGAGTATCCAGAGGTGTCAGCACCAAGCAGGCCTCGTGCCTGGTACAAATACGCTCTCAGTTGGTACTTGTGCACTTGCCGATCTGAAAGAGGAGATGGGTAACTGTCCGAGCATTAGCTTGACAGGTGGGGTAACCAACGCGAGAGTATTTTCACCCATGTGTGCATACAATTCGAGTTCGCTGCGGGTCTTTCATCCAACTAAGACTTTCAAGTTACATTCAAGATCAAACAACACGGATATCGATCGCTCCAAACCTACCCTCATATTCGGTGATGATTCTGGGAGCCATGTTGATGAATTTGGCGGGTTTGTCTCCCTTGGCTTCTTCCTCCATAATCTTAAACACTACAGGCTTGGGAACATTGCTGACCAGCCTCCTGTTGTACCTTCTCCTTCTCACCATATCAAATTTCCTCTCCCGAGGATGGAACTTGGTGGTAAATATCTTACTGTACTCCCAACCGTCCGGATCGATATCCCGCTTTTTCTGCGAATAGATCATGTTAAACTGAATATGCATGAAGTTTCTTAGAATGAATGAGCGTTAGTTGTACCGCGTTATTCTATGAAGTATAAAAACTAGCTCTCTACTGATACGGTTTGTCTACTAGTCTGACAGACTATGATATAACATGTTGCCGCCTAGATACTATCGAGATGCCACCCCCACATACCATGACATTGATCTCGCTGACCCGCTCCCTTCTTCTGATCCACCGCCTCCTTCTAGAGAGGTGGTAGCTCCTCTGTACTGGTCCATAGTTCGCTATATTCGCATCTAATGCATATTCGTACCCTGCATGGAGAGTTACAGTTGTGAGTTGCAGTTAATTTGTTATAGTTTTCAATAATCGTTTAGAAAAAGGCATTTCGTTTAGAAAAAAAGGAAAGGCAATTATATAATATAGTTTAGCATGTGTACCTTGATCGTCAACTGCTCTGTTGGTGTCTATCTCCCACTCTCCTATCCATTGCCATCCCTCCGTCAACTCGACATTTTCCTTTGCTGCGCATTCGTCTCCCTTCTGTTGTTGAGTTGAGACAAATTGAATGTGAACTTTCTGTTGAGTTGAGTTAATAATTGAATGTGAAGTTCAACACAACAACAGAGGTTGAATGAAAACACAACACAACAATGAAACACACACAACCATCATGACTATTGACTAGCTGGGAATTAATATTGTGTTACTCACATTGTCGCTCCACCACCTGCTCACTAGTTTACCGCCCCAGGGTGACCCTGGAAGTCGCGTTTCTCCTTCATACACCTCTTCAACAAACTCTGTAAAAAGAGAGCTTTGTTAAATATAGTGTGATGGCTTTGTTAAATATAGTTCTCTATCAAAAGTGGCCTAGTTATCTGCAGCACCCGTTATATTACACGCCATTACTGTAAAGTTGTTTTGTTTGCTATATGACCCTCACATTCACATTCATTATAGAGTGTTTCACTAGATGTATACCATGTGCCTATACCTTTTAGACCGGATTCAGCATCAAAAGTGAGACTTCTATCAATGGAGATGAACCAGTCCCCGGAAAACTCCCAACCTTGTGGTGCATGGAATGCTTCCAGGGGTAGATTAAACTGAGGAGGAGGGCCATTAGATTAGCTTATATAGTTTGAATTACACAGCCCGCGGTACATGTTTATGAGTGAAAGCGTCTATTAGTGATTTCTCTCAAACATATACTATTGCCCCACTACTAACCTTTCCTGTGCTATCGGAAAATACAGGTCGGGGAAGTAGCTTGGTGGTCCAGCTACCCAGAACTGACATCTGATTCTCATAAGTCTCTGCGTATACAATAACCTCAGATCCCCTGGGAGGCTTGAAATCATCCTTGAGATGCTCAAACTTCCCAAACCACAGGGACATGGTGACGTGAGCACCAATCGTCTCGGACATGGGAACCTTTAGGAAGAATGACCCTGTTTTACCACAGTACCTTCCTCTGCCGAACTTGCTCTTGGAGTAAAGGATCTCATTTGCTGGTATCCGGTGATACGCCACTCTCTTTGTACCGCAGATCATCCAGATAAACACATCAGGGACACCTAGTTGAGGCTGAAATAGAGGGGGGGATGTAGAGTTATATGGACACCTAGTTGAGGCTGAAGATCAGGGAGGGAAATAGAGTTAGACATGGATATCATCATGTACACATTCCATTGCAGAGTTGAACGCCGACCTTCCCCCGGTGTAACCGCTCTTATTCGTAGAAAGGTCAAACAACTAAATCTGCTCGGTACTAACACAACAAAATGTTCCAAAACCTTTTGCTCACTCACCTCAAAACACAATTCATCCATCCTCTCCTTTACTCACCTCAAAGCAGAGTTCATCCATCCTCTCCTTAACTGACAATAACCTCTTGTATTTGTCGTGTCTGGACATGCTCTTCAGCTTCCCATCTACCATGTTCTTGATCTCGTCTATCATATTGTTCTAGTTGTGGTTAGTTATTATTCTATAGATCATAGTTAAATATCCAGCATAATGCACAGCTCTTATCTAGCAACCTAATTGTGTATAATAGTGCACAGCTCTTATCACTAGCAACCTAATTCATGCACTTACTACTTTATCCTCAACATCATTCTCAGCCAGCTGCCTCTGTCTCTCCGCCTCTTCCTCCATCTGTTTCTGTCTCAGGAACTCTGCATGCTTCTCGCTCATGCTCTCATCGGTCAGCCCATCAATCTTATCCAACTGATGCTCCAGTTCCATCATTCCTTTCTTGGCCTTTTCCTTCGCTTTCAGCGCCTTCTCTTTCGCTTTGTGAGCCTGTTCCTCGGCTTTGTGAGCCTTTTCCTTAGCCTTCTTACCCAGCTTAGCAGCCTTCCCTCCGATCCCTACCCCGCTAGCGGAGGAGATACTGGTGGGGGATGTGGCGCTGGTTGGGGAGGTGGCACTGCTCGCACTAGTTGGGGTTGTGATGTCGGGGGTACGAACAGACTTGGCTGAGTCATCGCTAATTTCTATTGTGATGTCATCCTTGAGATGATGTTTTCTGTTCTTTGATATCTTCTTCTTCTTCTTTGGCCGAGTATAGTCGTCTTTGTCCCAGTGTCCCTATTATAGTAAAGCAGTCAGCACATGCATGGCAATATATGTAGTTTAGCAATAATATATAGCAGTATTATTATAGCGATAAGTTAGCCAATATTGATTATTAATAGCGATAATTAGAGAGAGTAGCCAATATTGATTAGCACTTACAAACATATCACAGGCATATACAACATTTTCATGCAATATTCGAGCACATTAATTAATCTGATAGCTTACCAGGGTGAATTTTCGCACTGCATATCGCTTGTGGTCCAACTCTGTCGCAGTGTCTTCGTCGGGGGGTTCAAGCGGCAAATTCCTGGGATAGTAATACATGCAAACATCAGCTTTAAAGTTTTATTATAGGTTATCCCGGGTCTTATTTTACGTAAATTCAATGACACCTTACTCTGTCACTCTTACGACACATGTTTCATGTTAGCCAATTGTTTCAATACGATATCACGTGATACACAACAATACTAACATGAGTGCGTTGTACAGTTCGGACAGGACGTTATCCATTTTATCCTGTAGGTCATAATATCGAGCACAGCACCATATATGGGCATCACGTGATACACAACACCATATATATGGGCATCACGTGATACACAACAATACTAACATGAGTGCATTGTATAGTTCCGACAGGACGTTATCCATCTTATCCTGCAATTCGTACTCTCGAGCAAATGCCTTCATCAGCGTCTCGTACTGGTAAATCTTTTCGCCCTGTGTAATTTGGAGTTGTTATAGACGGCCATGAGATACCTGTTTTTGCATCATTAATTTAGGTGGCTATGAATTAATTCACTGCAATGTTACTGCTATTGTTACTAACTTACTGTATTTGTTGAATAACAACTAACTAACTAACTAACTAACTGAGACAGATCGTGACACTCACCATAAACTCTCGCATCCAGATTAGGGTATTTAGTGACTCTGCTCTAAAAGTCATGTCCTCCCATTGGGAGTGTAGAATAACAGTCGGTTTGGTCCTACCCCACGGCATAAAGAAGTACTTTGAACCATCAAACACTAGAGAGGTATAATTTAAGAACTTTTTTACATACTTGATACTCCTGAAGTGTGTTGTCATGGGAACGGAGTTTTTACTCCTAGAAGAAGGAACCCCGAGTTTTGATATTTACCTGCATTACAGGGTTGTGTGGTAGAAGGAGCGGGGTGAGATGAGGGGGAGAACTTATTACCATAGTCACCGATACTGACTTCAAATTCAACTTGATTCTCCTTTTCCATGATCATATTGCCTTGTACAAAGGAAGCAAACAAATGATACTTGTGTCTGCTCAGGTGCTTCTGTAAAATAGATATTGTTTGTTGTTTGGTTAGATGATACAATGACGTTCTGCCAAGCTCAAAGAGCGAAGTGAAACAGCCAAACAGCTGACCTAATTGTATTGAAGTTCGTTATTTCGTTAATATCATGTTGGTATGATCGAGTACTTACCATAACTTGGTTTGGTTCATCCGGGTGAAGTGGTGCAACTTGTTTCTCATTTTCACCCTGAGCACCCATTTTCGTGGATATCTCCACCAGAATACGACCTCGGTAGGCTATACCCTCTCCCTAGAATGTGTGTTTCGATATAGTCACATGTTTGATTGGTGTATGTGTACCATCTTCTCTGCAGTACACACCCTGACACATGATATACCGTGATCTAATATGTTCTTTAGTCCTCTATCTTCATGAGACTCATGGAAGAGTGAGTGACTCTTTTCAAACACTAAAGAGAGAGATCAGTGACTCTTTTCACTAAAGACTTACCGCACCAAAGTTCAGCTCATTGAAGGAGTCGTAGACATCTGAAAACTCCCTGAAGGACCCGTAGAAGGGTACATAAGCTGGCCCAAAAGTGGGAGAGAAGCCGAGTATTGCATCGGAGGAGGGATAGGAGATTTCATCCATGTGGAGGAGCTTCGTGGTGATGAGATCATCAATTGCAAACTCGTCACTGTGAAATTGAACCATGTTAGTTCAGTTGTTAGTTCATCGGTGATTCTACTATAACAGATGAAAGGTTGTGACTTTTGACTTTTGAGTAGCAATTGCTATGGTGGGTTCATAATAGGAAGGAAAATACATAATATTGTGTTGCATAATGTTGATTTGTTTGGTTTTCTTGGTGATATTGAGCACATTCTACGCTAACCCTGTTCTGGTTAAGATGACCTCTCCCGGTAAGCGATTAGTTGTCACACCAATACTTCTGCTAATCACATGACACTCATTAGGACCTTCTGAGAGGCTGAGTAAGGATGCATGGACGGATAAGGCAGCGGGAGAGAGGGTGTCCAATGAGGTTATCGCTTCCGTGGAACGGGTCATAGGAGATACAAAGCAGTTCCTTAAGAAAGTTGCCGTGGTTGAGTCAAAGTAAGATATTATCTCTTGTATCTCATTTGTATCGCAATTTGTATGGAAGCCCTAGAAAAGTATATTATAAAGTTCAATTCATCTCCTAGCCTGGGTCGAGCTCCCGGTACTTTTAGAGCCGGCTACTATGGTGGAATCTTTCAAGTTGATCGAATTGGATTTAAATCCACCCAAGATACCAGGGCTCACCCGGCGCTCAAAGCCAAGATGGTAAAAATTAAGCTCGCATATGGGATTGATTGGATGGCAGCAGATTGGAAAGATGCCAGAAAGCCCATTTACAGTGCCATTGCTTCTCGATTGTTCATCTCCAACATTCCACTTCAAATTCCTTCTAGTCTTCAGGTAAATGGTCTTGATCTTCAGATATAGGTTAATTTGAAGATTTTTCTGAGATTTGTAATAATTTTGGTTTCCTTTAGGGGCAGGCGGAATACTGGAAAAAGTACTACAATTCTGCAGCAGGAGCAGGAACTGCACAGGATTTCATTGATCGTTGGAATGCATACATACACGGCTAGATTCTGTGACTCTCAAACTACGCTAATGGGTTATTAGTGATGATTTACCTCTACTACCGTTGAAATTTGATTTAAAAAAAGAAAGGTTGCGATTGATGATGAGTATGACGTCGCTGTAGATTCTATAGTTACTTACTTGTCGTAAAGTTTTAGTACAATATGTTCTGCCATACTGGGGAAATCTCCCTCTATGACTATCTGTTCATTCCACACGGGATCACTTGTCTCATACTGGACGGACCCCTCAACGGACACTCCGGCAAACTGAATTATAGCATAGGGGTCCACTAGCTGCGGTTTCAATGTATTACCCTCCTGAAAGTAACGGTATTAAAGACGTAATAACGGTTTATAAGAACCTTTTATTTTCTGGCTGAGTGCTATTAGAGCCGGAAAGTTAATTTCTCGAACATGCTCGAATTAAATATATAGCCGGAAAGTTCTCGAATTCTATTTTATACCTCATCCGTGGGCGGTGCATCGTTCGTCAGAAGGTTCTTTAGCCCAGGTAAATAATTGGCATCCACGGGGGGAAATAAATTATACGACCTGGAGTTCTGGGATAATTCAGTCAACATTATACCATTGATAAGCTATAATATAGTGCTTTTAAAAAGTGTGCCAATGAAATCTGCACTGTGAATTTGAAACTAAAACCATTGCCCGCTTGCTTTCCCGCGGCAAAAAATTAATTCCATCTCTCTCAGTCTTGAAAAGTGTGATCTAGAAATTTGCTTGTACCTAAAATGTGGTCTACAAATCTGCTCAAATTTTCTCGGTGCATTCATTTTCCGCCAAAATGTCTCGAACTCAAAGCATTGTTCTAGGAATAAGGGGATTACATGATATCTATTAGTTCGGGTAGTATGGGCTGAATGTTTTGAAGGAACTTTTAATGAACCTTGATCTCTTTGTTCTTTTTGTTTTCTCTTTAATTCCTCTTTTTCTGGTTTTTGCTTTCTCTCACCAAACAACGAGAAAGGCTTCTTGTCACCTGGTATGTTTTGTTGAGTAAGGGAGACTTAACAAAGTGTATTAATGATGATGATGATGATGATAATTTATGTCCTACACAATTAATATGACGTGGTTCAGTTTCTTAATAGCTTGGTCGAATGTCAACCCCACTACATTGTTGCAGAAGTGAGGTAGCATTTAAACCAGGCCACCAACATGCCAGTTGACACTATTAACCTAACTATTCGCCTAACTTGACCTTTTCTTAGATTTTTGATGAGGTGTAATCCCCTATTTCAAATTGATAACCTAGCACTTACTCTGTGGCATATCTTCTCCATTGAAAAGTTTTACAATAAAACGGCCCGGTTGTAGAGAGATGCCGGGTGGGAAAAACACGTTATCTGAGCGGTCTATCTCGTCGTCCCTTTTTCGTGGGGCATCCTTAGCAGACTCTCCGGGTGGAATGATTTGTATTGATACGTTGATGTATCCCTGTCGGAGAAATGATTTGTATTGAAACGTTGATGTAGCCCTGTCGGAGAAATGATTTGTATTGAGGCAAATCCGCATTTGCGGGAGACGGCGTCTAGACGGCGTCGCAAC
>AVPN01002314.1:0-14339 GCA_000695325.1 Pleurobrachia bachei | reverse complement strand
ATCCTGGGTCAATGCCCTTCGGGCATTGACCCAGGCAGGGAAAAAATTTCCTAATCGTAGGGCTTGGGTCTCTTACTAAACAGGGTAACCCTGTTGTCGAGTTTAAATCCTGTTTTTTAACCCGGTACCTTATCCTATGACCTCACTCATCACCAGAGCTGACCCAATATAATAATTTCATCTCCTCTAAGAACAGTCTCACCACTCCTGCTCCAAATCATGTGGTAAATTGTCATTCACACGCCGCCGTTATCATGTGTCTCGGTCATGACGGTACTTAGCCTTCCTTTGCCTAGTTGAACAAAACAAGCCTTCCTCAGCATGTTTGTATGGCGCGGGGTACGGAGTTTGGAGAGAGATGCGCAGAGTGTCAGGCGCGCGCTCACTTCATGACAGGTTTCACTGGATAGAGGATCACAACCGCGTGAACTTGATTTAAACGTGAAATGGCTTATTAAATTGAAGAGATTTGGGTGCCATTCTTAAATTGGTTGGAAATAGAGTTAAGAACAATAGTGATTGTGAGCCCGTTTTGCATTTTCAGTGAATATCCCAGTTTCGCGTCGCCCTGTATGGCGGCGCCATACCCCATTTGATTCTCAGTGCGCTCCGATGGGGTCGGCGCCGCCGGACAGGTTTCGCCCTTCAGTCCTGTCAGGACAATGCTCTGACCACAGTTCTTGCATATTATCTTCTTTAACCTTCTTTAAGCTTCTAAATAGTTCGCTTAATTTGCTTTGTTTCTTGTTTTATAGGGAGATAGATAGATAGATAGATAGAGAGAGAGAGAGAGAGAGAGAGAGGTTACATACTGTTTGCTTGCTTCTCCTTACATCAACCCTTACCACTGCCCAGTTTCTTATTCTATCAGATCGTACGTAATATACATCAACTTTATTGGTATTGTGTTCAAAGATCATAGTTTAGAGTTCTTGAAAAATATCATCAATATGATCATTGATCATAAAGATGATCGTAGGTTCTAACAGTCCAATAAATGATCTCCTTTTCAACAGAGAGTAAATCTCTAACGTACGCAAACAGTGTGGTATCCTTTGAGCAACGGAGTTTAGGTAGTGATACACAGCTGTGGAGGTAGGTAAATTGACCAAGAGTATACTTTCTACTCACTCTAGAGGGAGACCGGTTGGGCATCTAAAGACCTGCCTAAAGTGCCGATGAAGTGTTACCTTGACAAAAACAAAAGTGATTTTCTTTGCTTAGAACATAACTCCAGAGAATAGCCAATTTTAGCTGTGTATTGATTCTTTGAACAGTCAGACATGTTTCAGTTTCAACGATAAAGGTCAGCTATCAGTATCATCAGGCGGGAGATACCTAAATTATGAATCCAGTTCTAAGAGCACTCGAGTTGAACCAAATGCAAAGAATTCATGGAAAGTGAAGGATGGAAAACTAAACTCAAACGATCTTTGTCTAAGCGATACAGCGAAAAAGGTGAACCACAAACTCCATTCCTCCTCCATCTCCCTGTATATCTTTCTCACTGTATCAATCTCACTTTAATTATTTCACCCCTCTTTTTTCTTCCAGGTAGTGGACTGCAGTTTAGCACCAGTAATCTATCTCCAGTTCTACGATTCAGTATTATACGAACAAGTTCATAATCTAACCGATACTCTGACAGAACTATCCACAGATGTCACCAACACCATGGAAAGTAAGTGGGTGTATGTGCAGGCAAATTCTTGCCTTGTTGGACCCTCCTTCCCCGCCCGAGTTTGAACAAAACAAATAAATCCATGTGTGATTCATGTGGATTATGGGGCATATTATGGCGTAAAGTAAGAAGTGCTCGTTTCGTATTCACAGGTATCGATAAGAGAGTGAACGAAACTTCAAAGGATTTAGGGGAACTAGAGGAAGATCTAGATGACTGGGACAACCAACTAGCTGACTACAATGTAGGAAATAAACCAACGACTATTAAATTCACTACTTATTGGACTGTTATAAAATGGGGACAAAGTATCACATAACATGTCCTTCCAGAGTACGTTTCTGACGGAGAGCAATGATTTGTTTGATAAGATAGCCAGCACTAAAACACACATGGAGTTGGAAGAAAATGAACTGAAAGGTAAGAAATGACACAGTAGTATAGTAGATACTTGAATTGTTTTACACTTGCAAAGCGTGGACATGCAGTGTCAGGAAACTCAAGCAGATTAATAATAATAATAATAATAATATTCGCGCTTGTATACCGCTTGTACATCATGGGTACAGTCTACAAAGTAGGAATGTCCCATGTTGCTATCTAAGCGGTATAACCAATAGCGTATATAAACCTTCAAAAACTGCTCACTCAGATTGAACAATTGTTACACACTCTTTGAGTTTACTGGTTATACAAACAAAGGAACACGGATCGCATTAAGCTAAAGAAACTCATTACTGGACACTATTAAAGTTACACATACTCCCTTGCCAAAAAAGGATACAGATTCAGATGATTGACATGCCTAGAGAGGAGAAACAACCCCAAACCAACCGTTCCAACCGCCCCAACATTAGCAGGACTCCATCTCCTGGGATGGTGAATCCCCCCATGCTTCAATATAAAGGAACGTTTTCAGCCTCGCTTTGAATTGTTCCACACTAGGTAGTGACCGTAGTTCTAGTGGTAGACTATTCCATACTCCCGGGAGATACACTGACAATCTCCTCCTCCGAAGCTTCGCGTTTGCAGTGATACTAGACATCTTTTGATGCTTTAGCCTATACGGATCAAGAATCTCTGTCATCCGAGTTGTCCTGTTAGCACCCCAGTTTTCATCAAGTGGTACCTGTTCTTGCATGTAGATAGGAGCAAGCCCATGTACAATTTTGTAGGCTATAAGGCATGCTTTGAAGTCAAGTCTTTGCTGGGCTGGTAGGATGTGTGACTGCATGAAGTACCCGGTATAATCGTCCTGATGTCCGTGCAGGTTAAAGCTAAAGCGAATGCAGGAATTAAGAACCTTTTGAAGACCATCGACAATCCTTTTAGGTAGTCCACAGTATAGAACATTGCAGTAATCCAGTTTGGAGATCACTAACTGCTTCACCAGTAAGATCTTGGTAGGGATATCCATCGCTCTGTGAACCTGCCACAGGTTCCGCAGAGTAAATCCACATTGCTTCCGCACATTATTCACTTGGCGCTCCAGAGTTAGATTTTGGTCAAGAAGGATACCTAGAGTTTTCCCCGTCTTTCCTTTACAGTCCACAGGTTCCACACACACATCACCAAACATGAGTGTGGGCTGAAAAGTGAGTTTCTCAATGGCACTTGATTTACCTAGTAGAATAAACTCAGTCTTGTCTTCATTGCATTTCAGCCATCGACTGACCATCCAATTCTTGATTTCACCGAGACACTGTTCCACTTTTGTCCTGGAGTCATTCCACTGATCTGGATCTGAAGGTGAGAGACTCACATAGAGCTGCGAGTCATCAGCATATACTTCTAAATAGTTCATTTAATTTGCTTTGTTTCTTGTTTTATAGGGAGAGAGATAGATAGATAGAGAGAGAAAGGGAGAGAGAAAAATGGGGGTCCGACTGTTATACATCAATCCAGTTAATCTGGGTCTCGACCAAGAATGTATAGAGAAAGAGGGGGTGAGAATTAAAGATTGAAAGATAAATTGCAAAGCGCTCATAATATAGAGCTAGATCTAGTAAGCTTGTGAAGAATTGCATTGGAAACAAATTGTTTCAGTGTCATTTTAAAGTAAGCTGGCCGTGAAATCGTTAATGCACCTTCATTAAAAATCCATATATTTTTAACTGGCTTGAAAGCAAAAAGAGGGAGAGAGTAGTTTTATAGCAAGTGTTCCCTTTTACTAGTGGTGTAAATTTCCTTTGAAATCCGAATTGAAAGCTGCCATAAATATATTATAAAGATCGTTCGCTTTTTTTATTCCAAGCTGCTCTCTCCAATTTGTTACAAGCTTAGGTTCCCGAATGCAGCTTTTACACTTGTTGTGTTACTTTTAAATAACCCTTACTTGGCCTTTAACTGGTCCCTGATTGGCTGATAACCAGCCACGAGTTAATGTTATAGTTGGTTGTTTACTTGTGTCGGTCGGTTCCTGACCTTGCTATGTTATCTCCTTCAGATATATCCGCAGCATGCGAGGAGGTCCAGGAGGAGTGGGTGGGGGACCGTTTGCGGATGGAAGTATTCCTAAACCCATGGTATGCCCTAACGGACCACTAAAACCCTGCTACCCTCCTTTCGCGACTATCCCAACATCAACATTCTACATCACGTTAACTGCTGTTAACCTCGCCCTCGCTCCTATCATACTAATCCTCAACCGATGGGTTATCCTTTATCATACATCGCGGAAGGGTAACCGCTCCCTGGCCAGTAAACTGTATATTCATCTAGCGGTGTGGGATTGTGTAACCGCGGTAACCGGCCTTCTCCACGGGGGTTACATGATATTTTGGTTGCTAGGTAACCAGGACTCTAGTGTAAACACAGTTTCCATAGCAACTATCTATGTAACCACGACGGTCGGTGTTCGAGGGAGTGTCTTTGCTAATGTCGTCCTGTCCGTTGTACGGAGTGTCAACATTTCAAAACCCTTTTACATGATTCGGAAAACTCTTCTAACGGTTGCCATGACAACAGTACCAATGACCCTGATACCCATCGCTGGAGTTGACCTTTACTACTTTTTCTCCTTTGGATATGACGTCACTCCATTATCAGGTTGGGAATATCGACACTATCACCGACAACTCTTCCTTGGGCCTGCGTTAGGTGTTGGTGTATTTGGGTTTATAATGAAAACTCAACACCATCATTTCTCTATGACTGCTATTATACACCATTTATCAAGTGTGTTTTTCCACCTTGCGACATCTGTGTGTTTGGTATGTTTAGTCTTTCAGACACGAGCAATATTTAAATATAGGAGGAGGGTGCAGAAGAGTCGAAAAGAATCGAGAGGAGGTTCAGGGTCAAGAGGTTCAGATCGGGGTTCAGGAGGGGTCAAGTATCCTATTCAGAGCGTGGAGAAGGGTGATATTACTGTAAAGGCAATTCAGTGGGGCATTGATCTTCCCAACTCTTCTGGTATCCATAGAAACTCACGAACTCGGGTTGCTACACGGAGAAGGGATAAACGATCATCGGTCACTCCTCATGGTGATCTTACAGCTCCTAGTGTCACTGGATCAGCTAGGAAGCAAGGATGTTTTGGAAGGAGAATAATTGAAGGTCAAGTCTGTTTTGAAAGGAGAAGGCCTGAAGGTGAAAGGACCAGTGATGAAGATTGTTTTGCTAAAGTTGAGTTAGTAAAATCGACATCTGAAGACTCCGAAGACGACCCCAGTAACATTAAGGCATCAGTTATAGTTCACCAAAGTCGATCAAACATCAGCCAATCATTACGGAAACAAGATGCAACTTTTGAGGGTTCAGAATCTTTTGAAGATGGCACGACAGTCTCTCCTCGATCCTCCTCCTTCTCTTTATTTCGCTCCAGATTATCTTCCTCTGATTTCTCCACCTCATCCTTATCATCATCAGTATTCCCTCGCTCCTCTACCTCAACCTTCTCTCAAACATCCCTCTCCTTGTTGTCATCAGAAGTGGAGCTAGGTTCATCATCATGTGATGGTAATGACCATGGTATTGAACCTATTCCTTCATCCCAATATGACCAGCCATTTAGCGATGACACGATACGTAAAGTTGAACCCAACACAACTCTTCCCCATATCAGATCCAATATCACAATCACCCTTCTAACCCTTTTCTTCATCATCACAAACTCTGTGTACACTGTGGTAGTGTCCAGTACGATCAGCAATGCGCCCAGACGGGGATCTGGGCTGAATTCCAATACTGTACAGTGGACCTATATTGCAAGTAGTGTTTGTCCTTTGATGAGTTCCCTAGTTAACCCCCTGGTGACAGTTCTGATGGGAAGGAATAATGAATTGTGGAGGTTTATCAAAGATGATATTTCGAGAGTTTTCGGGAAGTCATGACCATTGTAAAGTGTCTACACATATTTATATTCAGGCCGATGCTGGCCGCCACCCCCGAAGTCATAACCATTTATAAAGCTTCTTCTTCTTCTTTGGAAAGCAGATGGTAAGTTGTCAGTCTGTCATCTGACGGTTTACCATAAAGGCTTCCTCAGTCTCGAATAGAAGAAAGGGTTTAGGTATTATATATTGTCAACTTTTAATACGATTTAATACGATCTATAGGAGTGCCCACGAGATGTTTGTGCTGAAAATGAAATTCCTATTTTACCCTAAACGAAATGTGTCAAAACTTCGATTAACTGAGGAAAGATTTGACGGCAAGGTTGTTCCCTATTCCCCATCCATTCACATCATATTATATGGTATGGATCTTGTGTAGCTCACAGCACGTGTCAGGGTTCAGGCGATCAATTGGGTTCAAGCCATTAATTTATTGAGGGCGATCAATTGGGAATAATTGAGTTCTCAGTTCGTGTAACTCAAAAGGGCCGAAAGATATATCTCTTCGACGAATTTAATCTTCGTGGACGACATATTGTCGATTAAAAAATGGGCCTAGTGTCGACAGTTCGACACATGCCACCCGCGAGGATATATCTGGTTGTCATGCTTTAGTAAAACTAAAACTAACCGTTCAACTGTAAAACTAAAAGTTACTGCTGCAATGATATCATTATTTTAAATGCCATGCTCAGATGGGTGAGGGTGGGGGACCTGTGAGCTGTATCTTCCCAATTTAGAGACCAACTTACAAAAGTACCCGGGTAAATGTTTCCCAAAAGTACTTGTCATTTGTCGAGTAACTCAACAACTCGTGATGGTATAATTACCCACACGGCGCCGCCTCATGTATTATGGTAACAACTAACAACCCAAGTAAAATACGTGTGGCGCCGCCGCACGAGTATTTATACCATGACGGGACAAGAGTACTTATTCTAAGTTGCTCTTCGACATAAAATGGGTTCGATTTAATATTGCTTCTAGAACATCCCAAACTCTACATCATAGTGTGCATTGAATCAAAGCCCACACACACTCTCTCACTCCCTCTCACACTCTCACTCTCCCTCTCCATCCCTCCCTCTCACTCCTATTAGCTAATCTGATATTCTCCCCAAATGTAACAATTGTTTCAGGTAATGGGTTTTTTCTGGATCATCCCCGTGCTAACATTTGTCACTCCCTGTCAGGTAACGGTTTGTGTGCTGCTATTCTCCACCAGTCGGGTGTACCGTTGACACTGATTGACGCTGTTTTTGTGGCTATCCGAGGATCATCAACTCCACTGGATCTGGTGAAAGTTGAACAGGTTGGTGTTTGGTGTTTAGTTAGAGTTGAACAGGTTGGTGTTTGGTGTTTGGTCTGGAGTTTGGTTTGGTGTTTGGTTTGGTGTTTGGTTTAGTTTGGCTTCTAACATTATGGTTCTAAAAACTACATGAATCAAATGAAAAACATCAATGTAGTTTGGGCGCTGCTTTGAAAGATACTTTTTAGCACATTCATAAAATCTCAATATCTTTATTATCTAGCCCCATTCCTGGAATGCAGTGCTCATATCCCAAACCCGAAAGGAGCTGTTTCATGGCAGTGATTTCCAGGAATGGGGCTGAATAATAAAGATATTGCGATTTTTCTGAATGTGCTATGCAAAATAGCTTTTTCATCTTTACAAAATGAGGGCCCCTTGTACAGATGCTGTGTCAGACTGCATCTTTATTCTAGAACAACCTTTCTTCGATCCCAATATCTCATTTAACTGCAACTGTCCATTTAGACAATTAAAAAAGCATCTTGATAAATTTGTCTAAGGTCCGGTGCTATAGAGGCAATTAAAAAATATCATCTTGATAAATTTGGACAAGGTGGTATAGATCGGGTAGTGCATATCACTTTGTTCACACCAGTTGTGAGATGGTGGATGTATCATGGCACAGATACACCCAGCCAGACCACTGGTGTGAATATTGGAAACACGGTTCCAATTGGACTTATTCATAAAATGTCTTATATCTGATTTATCCCATGAAATAGTACTTTTATACACCATGAAATAATCTTCCTTGCAGGAGGGAACTGAGGTCTGGTCCTTCCAATCGGTTTCCTGGGGCTTTTTTTAGCCTCATCGACATAGAAAGCGAGGCTTACAGGTCATACATTATTTGATTAATTACTGCATTTAGTTCTTTGTAAGGCATGAACCGTGAAAATATACGTGTATTTAATTCTGTAATGTGTGGATTAATCATTAAATAATTCTTATAATTTTATATTCATACGGGGAAGGAAGAAGTTACCCCTTCTTTGCCGGAGTATGTGGTGTCTTCAATACCAAGGAAAATGGAGGCTTTATATTGGGAATTGAAGGAAAATGGAGCTGCTCCCATAAGTTGTCGTGTCATATAATATTCACTGTGGTGAAATACCCAAAGTTATAATAGGTTGTCATGCACTGTGGGCATCTCTTCCGAGAATATTAATTCTGTATACATGTAGAATTAATATTCTGAATTCTCGGAAAATAAACATATTTTTCTGCATTTTCTTAACTAAAATAATGAAACAGATAGTGATAGATAGTTAAAAGGGAGACAGTTGGATGATCAGAGAAAAGGGAGAGATCAGTTATACCGAGTTTAACCTAACGGGAATGGTACCCTAAAATGTGTTTGTTTGTTTGTTTATTTATGAGTCTGTGAGTCTGTGAGTTTGTTTGTTGTTTGTCATCACTCACATGTCTCTGTTTATTTCAGGCAAGGGACACAGTGTGGTCATTTCTATCTATTGCGTGGGGCCTGCTCAGTGCGGTTGACATTGAAAGCGAGAGACTCCGGTAAATTATTACAATATGAAACAAAGCATTTTTGTATGTTCTCACACCTATAGCAGCTGATGTATCACCCTGTTATGTTATAAAAGCAGCTCTATCGTGCCTTACAAATGTAAAGGTTGGTCATGAATTTACCCCTCCATGTAACCCATGTAAAGGTGGGCAAAGCTGTGTCCACAGCTTTTTGAGCGAGTAACTCCTCAACCCTCTTACTCAACGAGTAGCAGCTGTGCGCTCTTTGAAGTAAAATAAAAGAGCTGCATAATTCAATGTCTCGCTTTGTGAGAGAGTACTATAACAGCTACACGATATACCATCTATTAAAAGCACATTGCTCTTAGCACTTATAAGTTCACACCTAACACATATAAAGCTGACTATGCAACTACACTAACAGAAAGTGAAATTTGTAAATGTCTAACCTCAAAACATGATGCGTACGGTGTTATTCAAAACGATAAACTTAATCTGGGTCCTTTTGAAGCATATAATAATTGTGGGATTCTATACGGGCTGAGCCACATGTGTACACTTTTACACATGAGGGTCATGTGAATGTCAAATAGTATAATTTCTGTTTTTTGTTCTTCGTGTCTTTCTCGCACAGATTGAAGCATATTATTCAATGAATCATGTTAAATGTTTGTCTATTTGTGATACTAAATGTGTATCATATTTTGGGGGATGATTAGAACGAGAGAACAAAAGAAATTGTTCTATTCTTCGCCCAATTACAGCATGATTGCATATAATCTAACTATTAAATCTAACTACTAAAATATTAAATCTAACTGTACTAAATCTAACCACATATATCTATACTAGGTGGATGGGAGAGGCGAGGTTTACTGTTGAAGCAGTCAAGAAACTGGTATCCTTCCCAATCAAAAGTGGGAGGGTGTGGTTTAGTAAGATAGAGCAGGATCAGACGGCAAGTTCAGAAGTTCAGGATGCGGCCGAGACGTGTACTGCAGAAGCTAAAGGTGAGTTATTGAGACCTGATATATATCCCAGATATTCTGGTAATCCATGCTCTCTTATCCTAGCTTGACTCACACGAAAATATCAAACATCCGGGCTATCCAGGATATTCGGGTTATCCGGGATTATCCAAACTAATATTAACTTCCATTTTTCATGAAGTTTCATATATCTGCAGAAGTAGTTGATCAAGCTGATGAAGTAGTAGATAAGGGATCACACAAACAACTCTCTAAAATAACAGAGAGGTTGAGGAATGATAGTAGTGGGAGCAATTCTGATGATGTGGAGTAAGTTAATTGTTGAGACAGAAGTCATGTCATAACTTTGTTTGACAAAACTTCTCTGCGTTGGTAGCACACACTAGCTTGTGCATCCAATGATTTATGATAGTCCGATCTATTTTTATTAACACTCCCCCATTTTGTACAGAACAGAATTGGATCCCTCCTTTGATTTCTCCGCTTTAAATGAGTCAGATTCTGATGACGCTGAGGTATAAATAAAACTTTTTAATAAACGTGCAAATTAGAATGGAATAAACCAGATGGATACTTATGCATCGCCAGCTTTCGTTTAAACTAAATACTGTCGACTAAATGAGTCTTCTAGATACTGACTAAATGTGTCTTCTCAACTTTTATTTTCGAGATAAGGAGCATGACATAATCTGCTAGAATCATTTTTTGAAGAGTTGTATAAATCACCAACATCTTGTATCCCTGTTTCAGAGTTTTATTAATGAACGAATACCAGACAGATCCCGCACTGTTTCAGATTTACCCGCTAACTCATCGGTAAGACCATATACCACTTTAACAGTTAAACCTCGAACTATATCGGAACTATCGGAAGAGTTTCTGCACGGTATTAAATGTAACATCGAGATTTGACTGATTTTTAAAAAGTAACTCACTAAAAGCTGATTATATTATCCCTATAGAGTTCAGTTGAGTGTAAATGTAGGACTTGTGCCCCACCGAGATATATTGGAGATGATGATATAGGAACCCGCCAGAAACTGGTGGAACAAATCGGACTGAAGGATAAGATTCCTGATGATTGGACACTGGTAATTAATTAGTTAGTTAATTAATTAATCAGTTAATTAATTAGTAACTGACGGAATTAGTCAGTAGAAACAATTAATCCCTCTCCTAATTCCCATGGTTTTCGAGTTTTTACGACCGAAATAATTTCCCTCTCTTCCAACTATTAACCGTCACCCCATCTCTTTTTTTTTCCTTTTACGAAACTTCATTTAAATTGTTTTTGAATGGTTCTGTCAGTGTCATGGCAGGAACCGACAACCCCTTCTAAAGACATGGCGACACAATTTCTATTTAGTATCTCTTTTTTTCTTTTCGTTTTCGAAAGTTGAAACTCCATTTAAATTCGTTTTATCTACGTCAAGACAGGAACCGACATGACAACTTTGACCATGACATCCAGTTTAACAATCTCTTTTTTCGTTTCTTTTTTCGAAACTTCATTAATTAATTTCATCTACGTCAAGACAGCTCAGGACCCGACAACGTTAACCACCCCTTTTTTATGTTCTAACCCTCCTTTACGACCCCGCCACTCCCAATATTATCGTGGAGATCAGTTATTTGACTTTGACGTAGGAGACTCCCTCAATTTAAATTATCCAAATCAAGAAAATAATTTCTTTCTCCAATTATCCTGGATACATATTGATGACAACCGAAATGACCACTCCCAATCCCACCATCCGGCCTTGTGCAACCACCCAACTAATCCCCCTCTCTCTCACCAACCACCCAAATTATACTGGTCCCTGATAGGCTGATAACCAGTCACGTGACCTAAATAACGAGATCTGATTGGTTGTTTACTTCCTGCAATTACCCCCCCCCCTCTCTCTGTCAGGTCGATGGTAACTTTGCCACCATAATGGCATTTACCCTAACCCACCTTTCCCTGGGCTACCAGTGTGCATCTGACTTCCGATTAGACGCCGGTTTTGTGTACCTCATGCACAGTGGGGGCGGCTCAAAAAAGGTAAATTAATTAACTAATTAATTAACTAATTAATTATTTCAGTTGGAGGGTAGGTTTGCTTGTGTTACTGCGTTTCTCCAGTCCCACCTGAGTTTTACATATCCTGTCACACCCTACCTAAGGCTGGATTGTGGTTATATGCTACTTATGTGGAGTGAGAGCAATAGTTTCGAAAGAACGGTAGATCCGCAGCGTGCACTGTGCAGTTTTTTAGTCTCATAATATGGGTTTTTTATCGTAGCTCCACTTAGAAATGTGGGTTTTGTCATAGCCTACTTCCCTTTAGAAAACGGGGTTTTTATTTTGCAGCATCTTAGTTTGATTTTGAGAGCAATAATAACCCTAATAAAATAGATGGGATAATGTGCCCCCGATAATGTGCCCCGTCCCCCCTCCCATATTTCAATGAATGAATCTGGCTATTTGGGCAAGGTGTATTATAGGTGGTACCCTGCAACCTGTGTTATCGAACCGCCCCGAATTGTATTAGAACCGCTCGTAAATATTTTATTCGATTTCGATGGAATAAAATCTTGCTAGATAAAACTCTATCTATAAAGAAAAATAGCTTCTTCATGGTTTAACTACTAGTTTAACCATGAAACAGCTTTGATTAGTTAAACTAGTCCCTGTCTACGTCGATTGGAGGTTAATATTTATCTAGAAGTAGACTAGAATATCTGGCCCTAGTATGGTATTTGGTCCTACGAGATTCACTGAAACCGATATTCAAATTCACATGGTAATCTAAAACATGTAAAATGTAACCGATTTTAACCTGCGATGGGATATAAAAAGTCAAGTACGCACTGCGTACTTGACTTTTCATGTCCCATCGGCCATCACAATATCTCGATTACCACATGGCTGACCACTATCTCGTTAGAGAACTGTCAGAGCATTGGCCTGACAGTTTTCTCTGATAGTTTGAGAAGGGTTATTTCCCCATCCTTTTCATTTTGGGGGGATAGATTCGAGAAAAGCAAGGGTCAATACGGTGATTTATAGTGTGTGGTTGTGTAACTTACGTCGATTAGCTATATATCAACTCAATCTCTAACCGCAGGACTTCTTGAGGCTGTTGATACAAGACTGTACCCCGGAGTCCAACGATACCAGAACAATACACTTCGAAAAGGTAACATTACTCCTCCAAAGTCCATAATGACCTAAAATTAAGGGTAAAATGAAACCCATACTTCTTGATACAATTCCGGTCTCTCACTTTGAATTTATCTATCTACCCGTTATTATATAGGTAAGAGCGTTTCGTTTGGAGCCAGAGATAGCTGAAGAGGGTGCCTATGTGACGATCGATGGTGAGCTAGTACCCTATGAAGCACTCCACGCTTGTATCTACAAGGGCCTGGCACGGGTCATGTGTTTATCAACTTCCGCTAGATAATGAGCCACGATCTCATGACACGTGAATTGTGAAAGTGATTCAGTGACTCTGATGTGCAGGGATAGGACTCATCATATGTTTAGGACAAAAACAAGCTGGAAACTGGACAGTACTATTGTTTGTGTCAATTTGTTGACTCGGTAAATCAGAATAATTGTATGTGAATATTTTATGTTGTGAAAAAAGAGATAATGAAGACAGATGAATTATGTTAATTGAATTGTGTTGTGATTTGTGAATGAGAATATGTTATTGACACTGAAAGTGGCAGTTATGTCACACTCAACAACGACTAATACTGGCATTGCTAGACGCTAGTGCTACAGTCTGTATTACTAGTACAGATAAATGTATTGATGTTAATAATTGATAATGTATTAACACTGAAATTTTGTACTGTGAATCGATTCTTTTACTTTTACTTTTAGTTGAAAGACGAAAGTTTCCGCAATCTGTCGTACTCGTTGGTGCGATGAATCAATGAACCATTGAATCGCCTCTCGGGCTCGCCCAGCTAACATTGGACCTTGCCCATCGTGAGAGCCGACAGACTGGGAACAAGTAAATCGGAAAACTGCTGGAAATGTGTTTTCAGAGAAATCCAATATACGTCAAAAATTGTACGCGCAAATGTAACGCCGCGCCAAAAAATCTTCATGAAAAACGCGCGCGCGATCTTAAAGCCTCATCAATTCGTACTTTACGATTTCACATGGGGCGCGATTAAAGTCGGATTTTTAAAAAAGTGAACCGAGTGGAATTTTAAAATTTTAAAAATTCAAATTTGAGCCCGCCGCGCAATCTTTCTCTGGTCATATCTCCGTATAAAGACTTGATCCAGAGTGCATCGGAAAGAGGAATTTTTTATATTTCCGATGCTTTTGGTCTCAAGTCTCTATCTCATTAGGAACCATAACTTGCACGCGCAAATACGACGCAGCGCATGGTGCGCGGAAAGTTTTTGCGCGTAAGCGGTTCGCTTTCTTAAAAATCGCACTTTAGTTTTTTCAAATCACAGTTGATGGTGTTGACTTGGCTGCGAAGCAGCCCCTCCGCAGGAGGGGCTGTAGTCATGATAAG
>AVPN01002308.1:0-14366 GCA_000695325.1 Pleurobrachia bachei | reverse complement strand
CAGGGTCAGGGAGTTTGAGAAGAAAAAAGAAAGAGAGAGAGAAAGAGATAGAGAGAAAGAGAGTGAGAGAGAGAGAGTGAGAGAGAGAGAGAGAGAGAGAGAGAGAGCAGAGATGAAAAGATAGTGATATAATATAACCCGGAGAGGGAAAAGGTGTCAGTTTGCCAACAAAAGTGGTCACCTTTCCAGCCAACTAATTTCTGTTAGTTTTTGGCATAATCGAACCATAACAAAGGTGCTAATGTACCACCAAGTACAATCTGATTTATGTTTTATTATTTATTATTTATGTTTTATTATTCATGTTTTATGTTTTATTATCTTCAACATAGAAGATACGGTAGATATTGGAAATGCTACTTTTAAAATATATTACACATTGGGAAAGGAGTAGTTGGAGACAGAGAGGAACTGCCGCACTTGCGTGAAGTACATCAAACGAAACCAGAAACTAAGAAAAACAATCGGTAAGTGCTCTAAACAAAACTGAAAATTTTCCTGAACTGGAACAGGTCAACTGGAGGGCATTGGACACCAGACGCTTTTATGCCTGGCCTCTGGTGGTCAGGTTAATAGACACTGTTGCTGAGGCGAGGAATCACTGGGCACGAGACCACGAACCGGAGACAAGGGCTCACTGCAGGGAACATTGCATTAACTCAGATCGTCGAGAGATCCTGATGCGGTTTAGGGAGAGGGCCAGGAGCCACCGTGATCTGAGGGACCGGTCTGTTGAGGGGCTGCGGCTCAAGACGGCGTTCCTCCAGGTGATAGGGCCGCTGATGGACTACATACATGTATATTATCAGAGTGCCTGGTCACTTTACTAGTATATAATGTTCAGTTTATCCCCCGTGAAACAGTCTGTTTTATAATATCTCGGAGTATATTCTCTTGTTGCTCTCCAGGTGAGGGTGAATGTAGGGTATGCAAGAATGTTTACGTTGTTATGATGTTTCTGAAGATCAAGACATTAGAAAGATAGACGGAGCGTGGATTTACTACAATGTGTCCTGAACAGCATGAACGAACACAGATAACGAAAAGATCTATTAAATATCGAGAATATATTAAATTAATGTAATTTGTAAATTAAGAATAAAATTGTCATGGTGTGGACCAATGACGAATGGGGATACTCGTCAGATAGTACTGAATCTCAATGTGACACATGGACGGACACAGAGGTCAGAGAACGAAAAGATCTATTGAATATCGAGAATATATTTAGTTCATGAAAATTATAAATCAAGAATAAAATGGTCATGTTATTTATAGAAACCAGATTAAATTAACGGAATTGGCAAAACTTCCGGCTGAATATGACATGACAGGATGACTATAGATATAATGACTGATAAGAAGCCCTTACACTCCGCCCAAAGCCCGAGAGTCCCAATTCGACCAACAAGAAGAAGGCACCGACGAGGAGCTGGAACAAAAGCACTTATTCCGCCACTAACGGACACCAACATTCCATAATGGAACACACTACCTTGGTGATCCTCTTGGTTTTACATCCTTCCGTCACATGCCCAAACTCGTTATTGCTGATTCTGTCTCATCAGAATTTTGATGGCGTCAACTCGAAAGTTTAAGAAGGGTGATAAAGTTATCCCCAAATTCCAGGGGTATTGGTACAATGCTACCATAAAACAGATAAGACAAAGGGGTAATGAAAAAAAACAGATTAAATTAACGGA
This sequence comes from Pleurobrachia bachei, assembly GCA_000695325.1. Taxonomy (NCBI): domain Eukaryota; kingdom Metazoa; phylum Ctenophora; class Tentaculata; order Cydippida; family Pleurobrachiidae; genus Pleurobrachia; species Pleurobrachia bachei. The sequence goes on along the minus strand of AVPN01002308.1, from coordinate 12,663 downwards.
ATTGACAAAACCTCCGGCTGAATACAACATAAGATGGCTTTAGATACGACAATATATATGACTGATATAATTAAAAATAAAAATAAGGAGAATTGAGAAACCTCCCTCACCAACCCTATCCATCCCCGGAGAGGAAGTCAGTGAGGCACTGGAGAAGTTGAACAAAGTAAGCATCCATGATGCAAACCAAGGTGAGCATTCATGATGTGAACCAAGGAGGAGCATTCATTATGAATTCCCCTCAAAAAGATGCCGAACTGATACATGATCAGACAGACGAGAAGCCCGAACCTTCAAGTTTTGGGGTTGCTGATATCAGGCTGGCGTCTGAGATCCTGAAGGCGCCCGCTCCAACCAAGGAGGAGATGATGCAGCAGAGGGCGGAATATGAGAAGAAGAAGAAGCGGAGCCATGAGAAGCAGGAAAGTGAGTTAGACTCCAACTCACTTTCCTGCTTTCAGTTGGAGCGGGAATACTACAAGGGAGTCAAAGAGGGTAAGACATACCCGGTAGAGTCAGGCTGATCTCGACAATACCCCCACAATATCGAGTATTGTTCGTGATGAATCATCCATGATCGTTCACAGCTTGATAAAACCACCCAGCAACATCCGAACACATGTACCCGGTAGAGGCAAGGGCAGCCGGGCCCGAGACCATCCATGAGGTATAATGACTGCCAAGAATATTGGACAGTAATATAGTCTCCGATAAATAGTAATGTTATACAAGGGTGAGAATCCTGTCCATGCCCTCAAAATTCGGGCCGGGGCTCAAGTTTCACGAGAAGTGAGCATTAGTGTCGAAAAACGAAAGACAGCTTAGCAGAGAACGCGAACGGTACGGAATCAGCAGAAACTTCAATTCAATACGACATTAGATGTCCTTAGAGATATATGACTGATAAAACTTTAAGCGTCGGGGAAGGGTAAGGGAGGTAGAACCCGAATGGGGGGGGGGAGAAAACTAACAATCGTTTCCCCCTTTGCGGCTGTAGTAGTAATTGTGATAATGGATCCACCCCAGTTGCAGGTGAAACAGAAGAAGTGTAGCTGAAACGAGGGAGTTTTTGGGCCTCCTGTATCATCTTCTGATCCAAAACGTGATAAATGACACTCGAAACGCAGAAGGAAAAACCACAGGAAAAAAGTTGGGGATCAATTTTCTTTTGAAGTTAATTGCCCCAGTAAGTTGTCAATAGTTGACTAAAAGGATTATATCTACAAATTTTATATCTATAATTTAATTTCCTAAAGCTACAGGAAGAAAAAGAGATGTTTCTTTCCACATTTTTATTTTGAGTTTTTATTTAAGGCAAAATTAGGAATGATCACACAAAGCAAAAGTCGGTCTTGCAGAGTTTTCATAGTGTGACCCAGCTGGCAATTGAACGACTATAAGTAATGAAACACCCCCAGCAGCAATCGAAGGTTTTGTTCGTTTTTAAGATCTAGGCTGTACTGCCTGGTCCTAAACTGTTTTTGAGCTCAAAGCTAAACAAATTTATTATTCTCAGGATTAAAGTTCAGGGTTGTCTATGAGGATGGAGTTTCACGTTGGACAAATGATGTGGCAGAGGTGGGAGAGCATGAAGTAAGAACCCCTAGAAGAAACGCTAGAAAAGTCATCACATGTTTAGTAATCATCTGAGACGCGGTTTCTTCAAAATATTAAAAATTGTACCATCCGTCACACATTATCATACATATGACATCATATAATTGGTACAATAAATAGTTACTACCACACCCCTTGTACAGGTTGAAGAGATATGGGGCTATGATACTCCCTATGATATTGAGGCTGTGGCAGGTTCTGAAGCTTTGACGGTTGATAAAGCTGTGGTAGATTCTGAAGCTTAGACGGTTGATGAGGCTGTGGCAGGTTCTGAAGCTGTGGGGGAGCAATCTCCGACTGAGGAATCTTATACTGAACACCAGCGATCTCCAAAAACTAGTAAGTAATTCTGGTACAGCTGGAAGAACTGAATATATATTAAGACAAAAGATATATTCACTGAATATTCGCTGAATATTATTCAGCATATTAGTGGATGGGCCAGAACCTCTATTATATAACAATACGAACTATTATTATATGACCAGTGAAGACACGGTACTCTACAAGTTGTAGTGTTTCGATTCCCAATCTGAATTTTGCAGAATTTCAGTGTATAGGAATTAGGATCTCAATAGAAGAGAACAAGAATGCTCACCATAATGTACAAAGAGCACAGAGCTATACATGAAGCCATAGAGTACCCGTAGCGCTGTATATTGATAGGAAGATGGTGCAGAATTTAATAGAGAATTATAGAGGAAGAGGAATAGACCTACATGGGGATTGGCCTATGCTTTAACCCAAGAACGTTTTATAGTTAGTTTATTATTTTTTATGGTTCATAATAAATATTTGAAATACTAGTATCGTTTAGTTGTAATAGTTTTCTTACACATTCTTACGTTCAGAAAAGTAAAGAGAAGGCAGCTGAACTTCTGGCAGAGGGCATCATTCAGCATTGTACAGAACATGGTATTGAACTTACCAATACAGTTGTGCTTGGTGCTGACGGATGCAACACAAATACAGGACCTAAAGGGGGTAAGTTTTGTCATATGAAACTAGTCTGGATACAAGAACTGTGCCTATGCTTTACGTTTCAGTAAGTTTATTGTTATACCTAGTTTACTTAATATTCTATGATACACGTTTGAAATTCTAGCATCGTTTAGCTGTAATAGTTTCCTTACACATTCTTACGTTTAGAGAAGTAAAGAGAAGTAAAGAGAAGGCAGCAGAACTTCTTGCAGAGGGGATCATCCAGAGGGGATCATCCAATATTGTACCGATCACGGATGCATTATACATACATACATTGGAACTTCACACAGTATTTCCATAGTACAGGATCAGGGAAATCAATGATTTTCATTGCTCCGATGGTGTTTTGGCAAACTACTAGACGGAAATTTGTAGCTGTGATTCTAACACCATGATATGATATAGTGGATACTATGGGACAAGGAGGTTTCCGAATATCAACGAGAGAGTGGTTGAAACCGAGTTATGGAAGGGCGCCTATTAATCCAGAGGCAAGGTTGGTCTCCCCACATCGGAATGGCTGTACGGCACTTGGGGATCTGATGGATTTCAGGATACAGCAACATGATGTCCAAGAATTAATTGGTAAAAATTAAATGGTTAAGAATGGTTAAGAACCTCTTTGTCGCTTACGGAATAAACAACAGAACCATCAATCATTGTATCATCATGGGTGTTGATCCTGTAGTGACGGCTACCACGCATCGGGACATCTGTCGCCTATGGAACAAACGATATATTCGGTTTGCGAAAGGTAGAGATGGAAAGTTAGCGAGTCTAGAGCATCCTGGGGATGAGTTGAGTAGAGTCATAGAGTCGGCGAGAGATATGTTTGAGATCAACCTCCAATTTACACAGGTTTGTGGGAGAACTGTCCAAGAAACCAGTGGACGCGTCGAAGTGCACAGTCTTTTGGCGCATCTTATTCCACTTTGATCAGATACAACATACTCAATGTGATGGCCAAGGTAGGCCCATTTACATACATTTATATAGTGTTGCAGTATAAATAAATATATTATCGAGTCAATTTATTGTACATTTAAAGACATAAGCATAGGATCTGAATGGAAGATAAGCAAAATGTACAAAGAGAACCACATGGGGCTATATTAATAGGAATGAACACAACAAGCAAAAGTCGGTTAGGGTGCTTCAGGAGCCCCTCGATTTTCAAAATTTTGGATTAGAATCACTACTTTTTTTCTGGTGGTGACAAATGGACTAAAAATGAACTCTGCAAAATTTTTTTGAAATTAAACTTAATTAAAGGTCCACAAGATACCTAAAACTTTTCTTTAATCGTATTTTTTCAACTAGGAAACAGCAGAAGTTTCAGAAGGACGATAAAATAATCGCAAAATTTAAAGGGTATTGGTACCATGCAACCATATTAGCAACTAAAAAAAGAGGCAATGAAAACACTATCTATATCCCTCCATCTCTCTATCTGTTCTTGGTTAATATCTAGATGAAAAAATAAACAAATAGATAGTACTGTAACTCAATGTGACACATGAACGGACACAGAGAACGAAAAGATCTAATCTATTGAATTTCGAGAATATATATTTAGTTCATGAGATTTATAAATAAAGAGTAAATGGTCATGTTATTTATAAAAACCCATATTAAATGAATGGTACGGAATTGGCGGAACCTCCAACTGCATACGACATTAGATATATGACTGAAAAGAATAAAATAAGGAGAGACCTCCCTCACCAAACCTATCTCTATCCCCGGAGAGGAAGTCAGTGAGGCATTGGAGAAGTTGAACAAAGTAAGCATCCATGATGCAAACCAAGGAGGATCACCCATGATGAATTCCCCTCAAAAAGATGACGAACTGATCCTTGTTCAGACAGACGAGAAGCCCAAACATTCCAGTTTTGGGTTTGCTGATATCAGGCTGGCATCGGAGATACTAAAGACGCCCGCTCCGACAAAGGAGATGATGCAGCAGAGGGCGGAATATGAGAAGAAGAAAAAGCGGAGATGCAGGATAAGCAGGAAAGTGAAATGGAGCGGGAGTATTACAAGGGCGTCAAAGAGGGTAAGACTTCAGAAACGCCCTAATATGATATTATATAATGGAGGGTTATCTTATATCGATTTGCACTCCGTATTGAAGGACAGATGCGACTGTAGAAGTAATTGTGATAATGGATCCACCAGCAATTGCGAACGCGAAGGACAGTCGAGTGGTATATTGCACTCAGTTGAAACAGAATAGAGACTGGAGTGTAGCTGAAACGAGAGAGTTCTTAGGGCTGCTGTATCATCCTCAGATCCAAAACGTGATAAATGACACTCGACACGCAGAAGGAAAAACCACACAAAATAGAAAGACGATCAGGAGGATCATGGAAGAAAGTTGGGGATCAATTTTCCTTTGAAGTTAATTGTCCCAGTAAGTTGTTAATAGTTGACTAAAAGTATTATATCTACAAGTTTTATATCTATAATTTAATTTCCTAAAGCTACAGGAAGAAAACGCTAGAAAAGTCATCGCATGTTTATTAATCATCTGAGACGCCGTTTCTTCAAAATATTAAAAATTGTACCACCTGGGGCATTATATTGTCACACATTATCATACCGATAACATCACATAATTGGTACAATAAATAGTTACTACCACACGTACACCCCTTGTACAGGTTGAAGAGATATATGGGGCTATGATAGTCCCGATGATATTGCTCCTGATGAGGCTGTGGCAGGTTCTGAAGCTTTGAAGGTTGATGAAGCTGTGGCAGGTTCTGAAGCTTTGACGGTTGATGAAGCCGTGGTAGGTTCTGAAGCTGTGGGGGATATATTGATAGGAAGATGGTGCAGAAATTGATAGAGAATTATAGAGGAAAAGGAATAGACCTACAGATCTGGGGATTGGCCTATGCTTTACCTCAAGAACGTTTTAGTAAGTTTATCATTTTCTATAGTTTATAACAAATAGTTGAAATACTAGTATAGTTTAGTTGTAATACAGACGGACCCCGATTTAGTGACATCCTCGGGGGATGGGCACTAAATCGGGGTCAAATACCGTTAATTTCCTATATCGGGGAAAATTTATCGGGGTCAAATACCGTTAATTTCCTATATCGGGGGAAATTTATCCTGTCTCAAGGGTTTTGGTCACTAAATCGGTGTGGCCACTAAATCGGGGTCAAATACACGTTATTTTGGGCACTAAATCGGGGTTGGCACTAAATCGGGGTCAAATACCGTAACTTTCCTATACCGGGGGAAATTTATCCTGTCACTAAATCGGGGTGTCACTAAATCGGGGGGCACTAAATCGGGGTCCGACTGTAGTTCACTTATACATTCTTACGTTTTAGTCAGAGAAGTAAAGAGAAGGCAGCAGAACTTCTGGCAGAGGGCATCATTCAGCATTGTACGGATCACCATCTTACAATGTTGTAGCGAAGGTAAATACCTCAAGTAATATAACAATACGTGCCCATAATTGGAACATTGTAAAACTTATGCATTATACAGTCTTGTACATATTTCATCATTATATCGATATCGATATCTACTTATATGCAGAGAGTATGGTACGAACCACCTCGAAGATTGACAGAGAAAGGTGGTGAACTTTCAATGAATATGATTGCCAATGCGATGAAGAAAGGGACTACCGTGTTCACGAGTGTCATCAGACTTTGAAATCTTTCGAGCGAATGGAGGTGAACGATGATTCAAATTAGTTTATTAAGGGATCATTATATACATATATAAGTAATTAGTAAGATAAAAACTTTACATTTGGAAAGAGAAATCATACTACTAGGTGGATTTGTGGCTGTTTCTTCAAAGACAAGAAAGTTAAGTAATACAGTTTAATCGAACTCTTTCCAGGATCAGGGAAATCAATGATTTTCATTGCCCCTATGGTGTTTTGGCAAACTACTAGACGGAAATTTGTAGCTGTGATTCTAACAACATGATATGATATAGTGGATACTATGGGACAAGGAGGTTTCCGAATCGTAACCAAGCTGCGAGAGTGGTTGGAACCGAGTTATGGAAGGGCGCCTTTTAACCCAGGTGCAAGGTTGGTCTCCCCACATCGGAATGGCTCTACGGCACTTGGGGATCTGATGGATTTCAGGATACGGCAACCTAATGTCCAAGAATTAATTGGTAAAGAATTAAATAGTAAAGAACCTCTATGTCGCTTACGGAACAAACGATATTCGGTTTGCGAAAGGTAGAGAGGGACAGTTAGCGAGTCTCGATCATCTTGGGGATGAGTTGAGTAGAGTCATAGAGTCGACGAGATTTATGTTTGAGTCCCTCTAGAATATTTTGGCGCATCTTATTCCACTTCGATCATATCTTTGGTACACGACAGGAAATATTATAAATTTCAATAATATAGTTGACAGAGTGGCAGAGCGGATAGGTTATTTTGGACACAAGAGTAATTGATTTGTTCCTACGACGACGACTGACCGGATCAAAATGCTGTACACACTTCCTCGGATCTGTTTCATCTAGTTCTGCTAGCATGTAACTGGGGGACTCTATATGGGTCCTCGAGGTAAGCTATTAATATTAAGTAGTATTACAGTATTTTGTATTTTAGTGATGATATTTAACCTTGTTGTTAAATGCTTAATTTAGTCAAGTCATAAATCCTATAACTTCGATAGAACACAATGTATGACAGTAAAATGGGTAGAAAGATCATTGAAGTGGTCAGACTTCTTTGCGGAACGAGAGAAAGAGAAGTGGAGCCAGAACTGATCGCAGTCAGCAGATCGGAGAGAAATATTAATTACATCTTATTCCACTTTGATCCGATTTTTGGTACACGACAGGAAATATAAAGCAGGGCTTCTCCGCGTGTTCTGATAAACAGATATTGGAGGCGATCCACATCGCAGGTATTAGGTCACCTGAGAGCCCGTTATAAGTCCCCAAGGTTTGATTAGATAACTTCTTGACGTCATGCTAAGAATCCCAACATAACGTACAAGATGGTATATTGGAAATATTTCATTTACTGTAAACTCCAAGCTGGATAGAATAATGGTAGTTTGGCACTGGCTGTCAATTTAATATGGAATTAGTTTAGATTAAAGGATCATTATAAATAAGTAGTAAGATTTAACACGATACAGTTTTATTATTTTCTGGAGGAATTGGAACCCAGGCCCAATATAGGAATCAAGTTAGGAACTATACTAGGGGGCTAAGCACCTAGGTAATTGAGAGCAGACGCCACCAAAACAATCGAGACACAGCTCTCCGGAAAACGAAATCCAAAAACATAACCCATATCTTCACGAAGGAAAGGGATGCGATGGGGGTCTCCGAAACAGAAGAAACGGACCTCCTAAACCTTGAAGACCCTGAGATCAACCCTTCTACTACATCTCAACTAAACTTTGTCCGGGCTGTCAACAACACAATCTAAACCTTCACCGACCCTTATCATCCCTCAAAATACCGATACACTCGCTATCCCAGACATTATCCCTCAGAACATTTCGGAACCCTTAAAACACCTGCTGACAGTAGGATGGTCTAACGTCCCTGATAAAGACCTCATAACCCTTAAAGCAGTTCACCTCGAAATGTTACAACGAAATCCCGAAAACATGATCCTTATCTTCACATTTTTAACTTACTGTGAATATTTCAGCTGCCATCACGATTGGAAACTAGCTGTGTGGATCTTACAAGCTGACCAAGCAGCCCTTAACCTACATAACCTTCCAGATCCATCAGATACACGACCCTAACTTATTACCTTTCGGAATCCGAAAATATACCCTTGGCCAATCCCTTGTAAGGGAGATGAAGACTCATCTCGAATCAAATTCCAAATCCTATTGCCCATCCCTGTTAACATCCCTCACCCAGATGAGGAAGATTCCATGAGGATTCACCTCCAAACCCGGCTACGTCATCGTCCCAGAGATACCTCCGTTCTCTCACTCAATCCGACTCCGAGATACTACCGGTCAATGAAAAATGACCAAACGACTTGAGGTGAAACAAAAAATCCTTAATTTCGAAACCCAGATGAAACACCTTTCAGAATATATTTAGAGACATTTATTCAAAATAGCTATTGCTGAGCCTGGAAAGTTAGAAGCGATAGCTTGCAGAGCAGTTCTTAAGCTAATAATGAAGAATAAATATAATTTACTTTTAGTCTATTACAGTGTGTGTTTATTATACTGAAAGTATACTGGATGTACGGTATTTTGGGTTAATAATACATAATAATAAACGTGTTAACAAAACAATATTTTTTTGAAGGAGAGATAATCCGACTGCAAGTGGAGCACTGCCTCAGTGACCACCTGCAGGAGCTGGAAAGAGTTGCCCACCGGATCCTGGGTGACCTCAGCAGTACCATGTACTCTGGGTGATATCCCATTTCTTCTCAGGACAACCACCTCTTCCGATGGTGATGGAATCTTCCATCACCAGGTTTCTGGCGATAACTAGAGTCCTTGTCCTCCAGTTTATAAGGTCCTAAGTGTGGAATTGTAGAGCTTGGACCTCCTTGACACGAAATGTCTCCGACGAGGACCTGAGGGAAAGGGAAAGAAGGATCCGACTACAAGTTGAACACTGGCTCAGTAACCACATGCAGGAGCTGGAAGTAGTCGGCAACAGGATCCTGGGTGATCTCGACAGTACCATGTTCTCCGAGAGATATCCCATTTCTTCTCAGGACCACCACCTTTTCCGGAACAGTCTGGCCGCAATGGTGGAGAGGATCTCATTGATCGTAAACATCACATCAGAGTGGCAAACCCACCAAGAGACCAGGAACGTCCATACCAACATGGAGGAGCAATATCAAAGTTCGAAAGACACGTGTACGTCATTGTAATAAAATGCTGTTACACCACGTATATAAATAATATGTATGAAGATAGGAGGATCATCACAAGCAAAGAAACCTGGAGTGCATTATAGCAGCTATCGGAGAGGAGTTGGCCAAGGAAGTATGCCATAAAGCTGCCGGCAACAACAGTCAATTAACAGATCTCATGCTGCAGTATAGAATAATATTGGGAATATTCTATACTGCAGCATGAGATCTGTCGTTGCCGGCAGCTTTATGGTCCATTTCTCCATATATGAATGCCAAGTTTTATGAACACGGCACAAAGTGTGTCCTACTTGCAGATGCTTCCAATGCGTTTAACGTAATCAATGTGATGGCCAAGGTAGGTCCATTTACATACATTTATATAGTGTTGCAGTATAAATAAATATATTATCGAGTCAATTTATTGTACATTTAAAGACATTATAAGCATAGGATCTGAATAGAATATAAGCAAAATGTACAAAGAGAAGCACATGGGGCTATATTAATAGGAATGAACACAACAAGCAAAAGTCGGTCTTCTAATGTTTCCAATGGAAGCCATCGAGTCAAATTAATGGACGAGCCCCCGCAGCACTGTATGGAGATGGGAAGCGGGTGGAGAAATTGATAGAGAACTACCCGGAAGAAGAGGAAGAGCTCACTATATTGGCCTCTGAGATGGGGGTATGTCTTCCTAAACTAAAATGTACGAGCCACTATAGCGCTGTACTGAAAGAGGGTGGAGAAATTGATCCAGAACCACCTAGAAGAAGAGGAACAGGTCACTATATTGTGGCCTATGGGGACTGGTCTGGATACAAGAACTGTGCCTATGCTTTACCTTATGAGCGATTTAGTAAATTCACTCTTAATTGAGAACAGTAAATTGGCTAGTATATTGGAAAAGGATGCTCGCCGTACAAAATGTACGCAAAGAAACATAGAGCTATACAGGACGCCATTAACTCCCTTAATGGACGAGCACCCTTGGCACTCTACTTCGATGGTAAAAGGGTGGAAAAGCTGACAATACCCTCATCGGCAACGGTTACAACTCCACGCGGGGCAAAGAAAAAAAGAGCAAGCCGTGGAGCAAGCTGCAGGACAATATAATTAAACACATGGTCACTAGGACTCAATGGGACCATGTTAAGCAGTTATGCTCGAAAAAGGCCGCCGCCCTCACAACAGAGGAACAAATTGCATTCAATTGTGTCTCCACCATGTCTATCAAAATGTGCAGCACCATTTGGCATATAATGAGTAAGTTGAATATATTATATATTACACAAATTAATGAATAACTTCATCATATTTTTGATGTCTATAGCTTAAATTATAAAATAAACAGTGTGTATCGTAACCATGCCTGAAATAAAGGCCATGGTCATCATTCATATTGTACCAACAACTCTGCATTCACTGTGTTACAACATTAGATGATATTGTTCCAACTTCTCTCGATCCACGGATTTTCAACCCTTTTTGTGATCTTCTTACCTCCCGCCATGGGGAATAGGAGGATCACACTAGTTTGCATGCTTTGACACTGGCAAATTGACAATCAGTAACATTCTTCAGATGAAGAATATCTGCGCAGTTCTTCAGTTCTACACAGCTAGAATTGTAACGCAATTTAGATTGCAGGAAACTCGCAAAAGTATGGGATCAATTTTACTAGATATGGGGACACCTTTTGATAGAGACGAACCTTTCCTCTTCATTAGTATATTCAAATTATTAACGTAATATATCAAGTTGAAAAACACTATTCACTATATTATGATATAGCCACCAGCCGCTGATCAATAGAAAAGGGCCCTGGGTGGAGAAACACCGTTCTACAGTTCTACACTGGTAGAGATGTGGAATACCAATGACGAGCTCAGAAACTCAGAACTACCATGCGGTCCTATTAACGGACATGCAGGACCCTGTATCCCGGACGTTATCTTTTCTGCTCAGCTGACTAATGTCTAACCCGGACGTTAACCTAACTCCCCACTCTCTCACCCAGTTTAGTAAAGTCCAAAGATGCCGCCACAAGCTGTCAAGGTTAGTGGGCATTGTTGAACCATTTTACTTCTGCGACTACCCTCTGAAGCCTGAGGATCCCAGACCAGTTGAATTGGACGGAGACATGGACACCGATTTCCAGCCCTGGAATGCGCCGGGTGTAGCACCGGGAACGGTTTGTCCGCCTGCTAATTACCCCCACGATAAGATAGTGGCTCTCGGAGATGCCCGAGGGCTGTCCGTTCGACCTTGCCAGGAGATGGTGATAACCGATTAAGATCCAATTGACTGACTTCCCTGACTGGATTCAGTTCCTTACGAAAGAAGAGGGGGGGGGGTAATTGCAATGCAAGACATGTGTTGAACGAAGAGAAACAATTTAAAGTACCTCTCATCGAGGCTGCTGATTTGTAAACCTAGGAGGAGACATGTTCTAAATTCCTTGCTCGGTGGAATGATATCGTGGAGATGTGGAAACGACGAGTTCAAAAACTCAATCACCAAGGTTCTACTAACCGATAAGCAGGACAGCTGAGGTAGTATGCCGAGGAAGACAAGGCAGAACGTTCTGACATGCTACCAAAGAAAGCTGAGATTTGCACGAAGATAAGGGTCAATCTGTATGCACACAGTGCCACTACAATTAGTGTAATCCCGAAATCATGTAATCTTATAAGTTAATAATTATGTAGTAGTAGTATTTTGTCAGACCCTGGTATTTGGGTTAGTGCCTACTGTTATACTAGGTGGCAACAGGGGTGAACCAAGAAGTTAGATTAGAGTCGGCGACAACTACTGTAACTCGAGTTAGTGCGTTTAGGAAGAGACTAGAGTTTAGATTTTATACCTACAATACTATTTTGCACCACCAAGTTTTGTGTTCTTCAAAGTCTAAAAACCCTAAAAAGCCCGCAAGCTCACGGAGAGCATGTATTCTGGCAATCAATCTGTATCTGTGTAATTGTAATCAGGGGTGAACACGTTAATCTTGCTAATGTTACAGTTAATGAAGAGTTTAGAAACTCCATCACAAAGGATGCAGTTCTGTTAACCGATAAGCAGGACCCGACACCTCGCTTTAATGTACCTACTATTATACCCGACGGTTAAAAAGCTACTCATGGTCTTGTTCTGAACGTTATATGTTCTTGCTAAGTTAACCTTGATGACTTGTTTCCTTTATCTCGTGTACC
>AVPN01002307.1:0-14357 GCA_000695325.1 Pleurobrachia bachei | reverse complement strand
AAAAAAAAAAATAGGACTTAAAGACAGCATGATATCAGAATAGTAGTAACCCATTTAAAACGTAACCCAGAGAAAAAAATAAGAAGATATAGCCCATCTGACTACCGGTTCATGAAGCTATAATCCTTTTTAGATCGTAAAAATAAATGGCATTAAAAGAAAAGAATAGAATTCAAAAGAGGGAGAAAAAGTATAAAATGGATCCAATATAAATAGGGAAGATAAAGAATAAATAAACACCAGCTGTAATCATTCAAGCAGCATGTAAAAATGCTGATACAGGGGTGGGACCCTCCATGGCATAATATAACCAAGTGTGTAAAGGGAAGACTGCAGATTTTGCAAAGATTGCTAGGACTAAGAAGAAGGCACTAACTATGAAGTAATAGTTAAAACTTATAGTGAGGGTTCAATACAATATTATTGATACAATTAAATATAGTAAAAGTGCGAAATCTCCTGATAAGTTCCAAAAGAAAGCAACAAAAGAGGCAAATCTAGTTTTGATTCTAAAGAAGAAAGCAGAAATAAGAAAAAATCAACATACACCCATTAATTCCCAAAATAGAAACATTAAAATGTAGTTGAAAGAAATAACATAAGAACTGATTGAAAAAAAGAAGAGAAAAAACAATAAAAGAAACCACATAATAAAATAGAATCACTTAAAATAAGCTAAAATAAAACCTAAAAGTATAACACATACGAGCAGCACTATAAAAGAGAATATAAAATTAAAATTGGAAAATATAGAAAAATGTGAAATAGATATATAATCAAAAAATAAAGAACCTTGACTCAGAGTGAAACAATTAGAAAAAAATATAACTAGAATTAGAAGAATTATGAACAAAGGGTAAAGAGAGTGAATATTAAAATTTGAATAACTTAAAAAAAATATAGATAAAAAAAGAAAAAAAGTAGATAGACATAATAACATTAATATATAGAAAAAGAATCTTATAAATTTCAGAACAAAATAGATTTAAATAAATATAAAGCTAAAAATAAAAAAGCTAAAGTATATGTAACAAACTGGAAGATAACAACATAATAATCAAAGGGATATACTGAGGGGTATCATCCAAAAAAAGTTAATAAAATGAACATACAAACCATTAGGATATTTAATATACTAAAATGAAATAGTTTGAAATAGGAAGCAATAACTGGTAAAGTAAATTGATTTAAAATTATGAATAATAATAAAAAAACACCAATCAGCTTAGAATCAATTCAACGGAGACACGCATAGGGGAATAATAAAAACCAGTCTGGATAAATATGTAAAGGAGTGACTAAAGAATTAAAGGCCAAAAAATTAGCAGATTCAAAAAAATAAAATCAGAAGAAGAAAATAACAAGAATACATAAAAGAGCATAAACAGAAACGATGAATAGATCTATTATAAGATAATATGGGTAGAAGTAAACCAAGTCTAAAAAATCTGAAGTGGTAGAGGAAAGACTTCAGTGTAAAGATAAAAGATGAACTCCAACTAAAAGAGTCAGAATTAGAGGGCTAATAAAATGAAGAAAAAATAATATAGATAGGGTTCTTGAGGAAATAGAAAAACTACCAAATAAATATAGTATTATGAGATTACCATAAGGTAAAATGGATAAAAGAGAAAATATAACTATAGCAGCCCAATATCACATTTGACCCATGGGTAGACAATACCCAAAAAAAGCTATAGCACAACTTAAGAAGTATATAATAATACCTACTAAAAGAACTAGCATGTTATTATTAGAAGTGTAAAACCAAGATTTAACTATATGTAGATAAATGAAAATAAAAAACATGTTAGCAAAAGTATTGTGCATAACTCTTAAAAAAAAATAATTAAAATTATTATAACCTCCAAGGATTAAGGTAGTAAAGGATAATTCTAAATTATTAGAATAGAATAAAACAGATAGAAAACCTGTTAATAGTAAAAATATTAAAGTCGCTAATAGAATAACACCAAAATTAAAAGAAAAATTTAAATTAGAAGGCATAGCAGAATACAAAGTATAAAAAAAAAACCAGATATAAATTTAAGGTTGTGAAAATATTAATTTATAAGAAAGTATAAAATAATAGAACAATGTATAAATTTTAATTATATAAGTTCACACCTAAACAATAATTCTATAATACTACACAATTAAAACAATGAGAACCAAACTAATTTAAAAACAATGGGATAAAAAAGCACATGTTATCAATACTAATACAAGTGAGAAGTAATTTTTAACCGCTAAATAGTAAGATAAGAGAACAAGAGATATAGAATTATAAAAAAATTTAAAATTTAAGAATAGAAATATAAAATTCGTAAAAATCAAGAAACAATAAAGAAGAAAATAAAACTGAGAATTTATATTTATTAAAATCGTCAGTTCTACTAGAAAGGTAAAAAACAGAGGAAAAGAGAAATAAACCATAGTTAAGAGGAAGACAAAGAATATGAACTCATTTCAAAATTTAGAAAAAGAACAGAAAGCAACCCAAGTCTTTACGTGGAAAAATTCATACAAAATACCAAAAGTATAGAAGAATAAACCTGAGCAAAAAGCATGAATAAAATGTATAATGAAAAATAAAATCAATAAAGATTTTAGCTGGATAATATAAGAAAAATAAATAAACATAAGAGATATAGAACAATGAAAAATACTACCAAAAGCTATTAATCTTTTAAAATTAATTTCAAAAACAATAAAAAATAAAACTAAAATACAAGTTAAGATGCTAAAATATAATATTAAATTATAATTTAAATAAAAATAAAAAAATAAAAAAAATAAAGCTCATAATTTCAAATAAAAACTAGCTAAAAAAACAGAAATACCAGTGCTGGCATAAACGTGAAGAAAAATTAACCAATTAAAGAAAGGAAATAAAGGTGCTTTAAACAGAAAGGATAAAGAAAAAAGAATAAAAAAAATAAAGTTATAAACAACAAAAGAAAAACTTAATAATAAAAAAGATAAAAAGAAGAAAAAAGTTAAAATATAACTAAGAAAGAATAAAAATATAAATGAACGGGATAAAATAAAATGCATGGAACTAGATAATAGAGTCCAGATTAAAAGGGGGAACATTAGAAATTCGTAGACAATAAAAAAAACATAAATATTGGAAATAAAGAGAAGATTAAAAAGAAGTATAATAGAAACTATAAAAAAAACTTCTCTTCTAAAAAAATTGTAAAACATAAATAAATTAAAAACTAAAAAAAATAAAGATTGGAAAAAGAATAAATACATCGAATTAAAATAAAAAACCTAGCTCTAAAATATAAAATAAAGTCAAAATAATAAAAAGAATACAAAATATATAGAATAATAGTTTATTTAAGAAAAAGTCAAAAGATATAAAAAGGAACCAAATAAAATTTATTTCAATCTCTAAGAAGGCAAATAATATAAATAACATTAAAAAAAAGAAGTATAAAGATAGAGTAAAGTAAATATTAGTGGCAAAGCCAGCATGGAATCAAAATAGGTTAAAATGGATTTTGAATTGGGAAAAATGATTTATGAATATATATATCAAGATTAAAAAAACAAGAAAAAGCATTTAGAAGTTAAGGAATAATTTCAATACATTCAGGGTAAATAAAAGATATATTACACAAATCAAAAAAGAAATGAAATATGAATTATTCAATAAAAAAAACCAAAATACAAAATTAAAAAAGAATAAAGAAGTGCCAGGTATACCTAAAAATGTAATAAGAGTGTAGAAATAAATAATTAATACTAATGCAAAAAGATTAAGAATATAAAATAAGATCCATTCAAAAAGAAAAAAGTAAGAAATATTTAATCAAATAATATAGACTGTAAAGTAAAATAGATAAGAAAATAATAAAATAAAATTTAAAGAAAAATTAAAAAAAAAGAAAAGAATGAGAAAAATAATTAGATATAAAATAATATTGGATAAACATAATAAAAATTTAACAGAGAATAATATATAGTATTTATGGTATAATCAAAAATAGAATATATATAACTTATTATTATACAAGTAAAAAGGCAATATAAAAAAATAGAAAAAATAGAGACTAAATAACCCAAAAACTAAAAAATAGGAGAATAAGATATTAAAATAAAAATTTATTAAAAGGAAGCAAATAAAAAAATCTAACACTAAAATAAGATAAAAAACAAATCAAAAATGTCATATAAAATTTAGAATCAATGCAATAGATCATATCTCAAATATTATCAGAAAATAAAATATATTTATATAAGAATAAAATAAAATGAAAAAATAATATAAAAAAAACATTTAATTATAACTTATAAATAAAGATTGAATACTATACAATAAATAATAGAGAAAAGGAATAACCAGATTATATCAACAAAATGCCAATAAAGAAGACTACAGTTTAAAAAGAATAAAAGGTAAAACCTATTTAAGGAAAAATAGATTAAATTTAATAATAAGAAAATTACACCAACTAAAACATGGAAACCATGAAAACCAGTGCCAAGGAAAAACACAGAACAGAAAGAAAAATCTGAAATGGTATAAAAACAAATTCTAAATTCAATATACTGATTAACAATAAAAAATATGCCAAAAATAATACAAAGCAATAGATTTTGATCGTATTTAAAATTTAAATAATTTAAGTGGAAAAGAACTCCGAATGTAGAGGAAGTTAAGAGTAAAAAAGTATTAAAAAGTGCTAGACCAAATGGATTAATTAGACTTAATGATAAAATGAAACAAGAGTCATAAGAAAAGATAACCCAAAATAGAGACCAAAAAATACCAAAGAAAAAGAATACCTCAGAAACTACAAAATAGATGAAAAATTGAGAGTTACAAAAAAATTGTATAAATCAAAATTCAGTTAAAGTGTCTGAATAGGAATGAGTAAAATATAACATATAAAATATTATAACAAATATTATAAAAACCCAGAAAATTCAGAAAGCAGAAAAAAAATAACACAAATAGTTGAAAAGAAGAAAAAATAAGAATCAAATAAATATAGGTAAAATTCAAAGATTGAGATGAGTATATAACATACAAAAAAAATATAATAATCAGAATTTATAGGGTTTCAACGCTATAAACCATAATACTACTTATTTTATAAAAATCGCATAGGACTATTATATCTTTAACCCTGACACTAGATTGTTTAGGCAGGTAATTTAAATTCTTTTGGTGTGTACTACCTATTGCATAGAGTTAACACTGCATAAAAAATAATTTAAAATAATAATGATTAATTTCTTTCGTACAAATTTTTATTAAATATGTAAAAGAAAAAGCCTTTTACTTATTTTAAGTAAAACTAAATAAAGAGAAAACCTTTTATTTAATTTTGACTAAAATAAAAAACCCATGTATATTCTTTAAAACTATGTAAATCAGAAATAAAAATAACCAAGACACATTAGATAATATGGACAAAAACAATAAAAAGTTTGAAAAATAAAAGTTTGCTATAAAAATAATAACTATAAATATTAAGGGTTACACCGCTACAACTGGTACAATTATTAAACAATAGAATAAATTATAAATAATAAATAAGAAAATATTATAAGATAAAATAATAAAGTAATACAATAAATTTTTTTGTAGTCAAAGAATGAAAAATAAATAAATTAAACCATAATTCAAGAAAAAATAATAAATAAAATTTCTTTTCATAATCTTTTATAGGAATAACAAATTTTAGATAGAAACCGAACTGTAATTATACGTTCTAAACTCATATAAAGAACCGAATTTTGATCGCCCAACGGTCAAAATAAAAATCAAGATCTAGCTTTTTTAATTATTATTGGTTATACAACATCGAGAATATGTGAATACGAAAACGCAACGCCTTATCATTAGCCCTTAAGTAATAAAATAAAATAATAATTTTTATAAATTTTAATTAATAAAAAACCATGAACTCGCCCTATTTATTTAAACTTTAAGGGTCTTATCATCTAAAAATTTAAGTAATTTTTATATACAATAATTATAAGAATTTTACCACATTCGAAGATTAACAACGAAGTTCATTAGACCTCAAATTACACACCGACGGATTTAAATAGAAACAATTAATAATCTACACTTATCAAATTTAACATAGTAAACTAAATCTTAAGTTTTTATAAAACATCTGTGATAAAAATTAAATAAAATATTATTGAGTAAATAAATTTTAAAACAAAAATATAAATAGATAAAACTAATACTAATTTTTACAATAATTATAATTAAATTAATTATAGAAAAAAGGGGAAGCCTAATAAAGTAAATACAATAAATACATTATTAACAATAATAGTATAACAATATAAAATTTAATAGACAAATATATAAGACTTAATTATATTAATAAACTTGTAAATATTAATATAAATTAAATTATAAATAATTATAACAATAAACCAATATATAAAAGAAATAATTTTTTAAAACATATAAAACTGTTTTAAATTCAATTTCTTGTTTTATTATTTCGAAATTAGAAAACTCCCTACCAAGAATTAGTGGAATATTTAATAAAATTTGATTTCAAATTAAAATGAGAAAGAAATTAGAAGATTTTATTAAATAACATTGTAAATAGAAATAGTAAAAACTAATATAAGTAAATAAGAGATATAGATATATAAAATATATAACATTAAATATAAAAATATAATGGCATATCTTATGTCACCATAACGAGAAAAAAGTTTTCAATTTGTAAAATTAAAATTAAAAACTACAAATTTATGATTGGAAATAATAAAATTAAATTAAGATAGAATAATATGTAATACATACATAGTTATACACACACAGCTAGATAAATAAAAGAAAATAAATAAATAAAGGAAAAAAGGATTATTGAGCATTTATCATAAAGGGCATTGCGGAGTGATTTATACCACATATTTGAGCACAGTAAACAGTGTACACCCCTGCAAAAGGAAAAAATAGATTTAAAGAGTGCAAAGTACCTGGAACCAAATCAATCATAGTATAAAGATGGGGTAAGGAAAATGCATGAAGAACATCATTTCAAGTTAAGTAAAAATTCAACTTATAAAGACAGGGCAGGTAAACAGTGGGATAACTATTGTAAATAAAATCATAATTAAACAAACTTGTCGAGTAAACAAAATCATCTAAATAAATAAAATCCCAAAACCATTGATTGCCAATTATAAAATAACAAAAATCAAACTCGGAACTTAAAAAGTTATTAAAAAAAAATAAAGGTAAAAACAAAATAACTACTAAAACAACAGGAATGAAAGTCCAGAAGTATTCAAGAAGAAAATTAGAATTGAAAATAGTATTATTATGCTGATAGAAAAAGAGAAAGACAAATATAATAGAAATAAAAAAAACGATAAAAACGCAAATAACCAAAATAAATTGATGACTGAAAAAAGATAGACTTAATTGGGAAAGATAAGACATTATTAAAAGACTAGTATAAAATTACTAGGAAATTAAAACAACAAAAAATTATCAAAGAGAATAAGACCATGCAGAGAAAAAGCAAAGAAATATAAGAAAATAAAAAAAAGCTAAAAACCATTATTCTGTAGAAATCAGGTACAGATTGTAGAAACATTGTACATTATTTTCTACAAAAATATCTAATTTGAAAAATAAATCCATGTAATAAGAGAAATATAGTAGACCCTCTCTATAAAATATACTTGAACAAACTTCAATACTAGAAATAAGAATTAAAATTAGACCAAAAAGAGAGGAAATACTAAAACAGAAAAAATTTAAATCGAATAATAAGTAGTGGCGTGGTAAACCCCATAATCCTAGAAAATGAAAAGGGAAAAAAAGAACATTTGAACCTATAAAGAAGACGATAAAAATAGAAGTTTGATTAAGATAAGAATAACTTAAATTATAGAAAGTGGGAAAGAAGAAAAATAAAGAAATAAAAACACCTACAACAGCACCAAGTGATAGAACGTAATGGAAATGGGCAATAACATAGTATCAGTCGTGGAAAAATAAATTTAAATGACAATTTCAAAGCACAATACCAGACAAGCCACCAAAAGTAAAAAGGAATATAAAACCAAGAACCCAAATTAATAGAGGACTATATATTATAAAATCGGATAATAAGGTAAATAGCCAAGAAAAGATTTTAATTCCAGTAGGGACAGCTATAATTAAAGTAGCAGAGGCAAAATAAAATCTAGTATCTATATCCATACCGGAAGTAAACATATGGTGAGCCCAAACGACACAACCTAAAATACCAATTCCAATAATAGCAATACTGAGGCCAGGATAAGAAAAAGGTACTGCACGATTAATAGAAAAAGATAAGAAGTGGGAAACAACAGCAAAAGCGGGTAATATTAGAACATAAACTTCAGGATGTCCAAAAAACCAAAACAGATGTTGATAGAGTAAAGCATCACCTCCGTTAACATTGCTAAAAAAGTAAGTGGAAAAATTACGATCAAAAAGTAACATGGTAATTGCAGCAGCTAAGACTGGTAGAGAAATCAATAAAAGAAAACTTACAGTAAGTTGAGCAACTATAAAAAGAGGATATTGGAAAAATCAGAAGTTATAATTTATAGGCAATACGAAAACAGTGACTATAAAATTTATTGAAGATAAAATAGAACTAGCACCTGCTAAATGTAAAGAAAAAATAATAAAATCGGTGGATAATCAAGAAGAACCAGGATAAGATGAATATGGAGGGTAAAGGGTCCAACCAGAGCTTGCACCCAAGTAAATAGAAGAAGATATTACGGTTAAACAGAAAGAAAAAACTAACATCCAAAACGAAAGATTATTAATACGGGGTAAACACATATCAGCTAAACTAAAACATAAAGGAATAAGTAGATTAGAAAGACCTCCTATACTAAAAGGCATCACAAAAAAGAAAATCATATAAACAGCGTGTAAAGTAACATAATGTAAATAAACTACTCCATTGGTGATAAAAGAATAACTCCAAGAAAGTGATAGCCTCATTATAACAGAGTAAAAAAAACCTATGAAACCCATAATAATGGAAAAAAAAAATAAAAAAAAAATAGAGTCAAGCGATATCTTTGTGAAAGACTCAAAATAGCCACCTAGAATTGGCCATTTAATAAAATGGAATTAAATAATAACCAAGAATAGAAAGAAAAATATAGCAATAATACTGTAGAATAGAATAAGAAAAAAATTTATAAAACTATATAAACTAAAGTAAATTAAGAAGACTACAAATATATTCATTTCTAAGAAAATAATAAAATTAAATAAAGAATTAAAATAAACTAAAGTAATTAAAATAAATAAAAAGAGGATAAATAACATTTAAAATAATAATATGATGACATATCTTATGTCACCATAACGAGAAAAAAGTTTTCAATTTGTAAAATTAAAATTAAAAACTACAAATTTATGATTAGGATAAACAAATATAAAAAAATAGAAATAAACTTATACCTCCAATGTAAATTAATATAACTAAGGAAGCCAAAATACTATATAAGTAAAAAAAATTGATAAAAAGTAAGAAATAAAAGGAAATAATTAATCAAAAACATAAAATTAAATCTAGAAAAAAATAAAAATAAAAAAAAAATAAAAGATAGAAAAGCATTATATAATAACTATTAGTATATAGAAAAAATAGAAAGTTAGAAAGAATAAGTAATAAAACCAAAATAAGTAAATTATAAAAGTAAAAAAGAATCTAACTAGCAGAGCTCTAGTAAATAAGAATAAAAATAGAGTAATGAATAGGGGAATATTAAACAAGAAAGAGGTAAATACGATAAAGAAGAAGAATATGATATACTCAGCAAAAAATACTAATAAAAATCATAAAAAAGCTAATTCAGTATTAAAACCAGATACTAATTCACTTTCACCTTCAATGAGGTCAAAGGGGACTCTGGAAGCATCACAAAGGAAAGTAATATATAGAATAAAGCAAACGGGTAGAAGAAATAAATTTAAATATAATACAATATTGTAATAATAATTTAAAATAAATAATATTAGAATTCAAAAGTCAAAGACTAATTCATATGATATTAAAAGAAGAATAGATCTTATGTTACCTATAAAAGAGAATATAGAATTGGAAAAGTATATAAAAAGAGAAAAAGGAAAAGGAATAAAGGACATACAAACCAAGAAAAATAAGGGGAAGAAAAAGTACAACGCAATTTCATATGTGTTGAAAGGGAATATGATTAAAATAATAACGGTAATAAATAAAAAAAATATAGATCATAAGTATAAAAGAAAAAAATTATAACTGAAGAAGAAATGATTGTATTTACCTAAAATTTTTAAAAAATCACTGAGAAAGACGAAGAAGGCATTAAAAAAATAAATAAAAAGACCATATCTTAATTGAAGTACTCCTATAATTCTCCTCTCAAAAAATATTAAAAAGGGAACTCATATTATAGTAAATAAAACCAAAACTATTAATAGAATGTGAAGAAAAAATTACAAAATATATAAATGTCGTAAAAAATAAAATATAAAATTAGAGATAGTTTGTAAAAGTATAAAAATATGTTATTAAAGACGAAATCCTTAATAATAGAATAAAAATCAATTCTAATTATTAATAAGATAATAAAAATAGAGGTAATTGCAAAAACCCAGGATAGACTAAAATAATATAAAGGATATTCAACAGTTCAATTTAAATAAGTATAGCCTATATTAACGAAAAGGACTCCAAACATGTAGAGGAAACATCCTAAAAGTTGTCAATCAAAACTAAAAGGAGTGTACCTTATTATAAATAATTTAAAACTATATATGCATCAAAAAATGAAAATAAAGAAAAAGGAGAATTTTATAACTATTACACCGAGATATTTATAAACAAATATCTCTTTGATAATGCCTGTCCAAAAGAAAAACAAGCCTACTAGAGACACTCAACAAAAAAATAAGAAAAAAAACCATGAGAAAGAAGTGAATTGAGAACGGAAATCCTGATAATCAAATAGCGAAGATATTATAAAACCAGCTAAAAAAAAAAATAAAAAAAAAAATAGGACTTAAAGACAGCATGATATCAGAATAGTAGTAACCCATTTAAAACGTAACCCAGAGAAAAAAATAAGAAGATATAGCCCATCTGACTACCGGTTCATGAAGCTATAATCCTTTTTAGATCGTAAAAATAAATGGCATTAAAAGAAAAGAATAGAATTCAAAAGAGGGAGAAAAAGTATAAAATGGATCCAATATAAATAGGGAAGATAAAGAATAAATAAACACCAGCTGTAATCATTCAAGCAGCATGTAAAAATGCTGATACAGGGGTGGGACCCTCCATGGCATAATATAACCAAGTGTGTAAAGGGAAGACTGCAGATTTTGCAAAGATTGCTAGGACTAAGAAGAAGGCACTAACTATGAAGTAATAGTTAAAACTTATAGTGAGGGTTCAATACAATATTATTGATACAATTAAATATAGTAAAAGTGCGAAATCTCCTGATAAGTTCCAAAAGAAAGCAACAAAAGAGGCAAATCTAGTTTTGATTCTAAAGAAGAAAGCAGAAATAAGAAAAAATCAACATACACCCATTAATTCCCAAAATAGAAACATTAAAATGTAGTTGAAAGAAATAACATAAGAACTGATTGAAAAAAAGAAGAGAAAAAACAATAAAAGAAACCACATAATAAAATAGAATCACTTAAAATAAGCTAAAATAAAACCTAAAAGTATAACACATACGAGCAGCACTATAAAAGAGAATATAAAATTAAAATTGGAAAATATAGAAAAATGTGAAATAGATATATAATCAAAAAATAAAGAACCTTGACTCAGAGTGAAACAATTAGAAAAAAATATAACTAGAATTAGAAGAATTATGAACAAAGGGTAAAGAGAGTGAATATTAAAATTTGAATAACTTAAAAAAAATATAGATAAAAAAAGAAAAAAAGTAGATAGACATAATAACATTAATATATAGAAAAAGAATCTTATAAATTTCAGAACAAAATAGATTTAAATAAATATAAAGCTAAAAATAAAAAAGCTAAAGTATATGTAACAAACTGGAAGATAACAACATAATAATCAAAGGGATATACTGAGGGGTATCATCCAAAAAAAGTTAATAAAATGAACATACAAACCATTAGGATATTTAATATACTAAAATGAAATAGTTTGAAATAGGAAGCAATAACTGGTAAAGTAAATTGATTTAAAATTATGAATAATAATAAAAAAACACCAATCAGCTTAGAATCAATTCAACGGAGACACGCATAGGGGAATAATAAAAACCAGTCTGGATAAATATGTAAAGGAGTGACTAAAGAATTAAAGGCCAAAAAATTAGCAGATTCAAAAAAATAAAATCAGAAGAAGAAAATAACAAGAATACATAAAAGAGCATAAACAGAAACGATGAATAGATCTATTATAAGATAATATGGGTAGAAGTAAACCAAGTCTAAAAAATCTGAAGTGGTAGAGGAAAGACTTCAGTGTAAAGATAAAAGATGAACTCCAACTAAAAGAGTCAGAATTAGAGGGCTAATAAAATGAAGAAAAAATAATATAGATAGGGTTCTTGAGGAAATAGAAAAACTACCAAATAAATATAGTATTATGAGATTACCATAAGGTAAAATGGATAAAAGAGAAAATATAACTATAGCAGCCCAATATCACATTTGACCCATGGGTAGACAATACCCAAAAAAAGCTATAGCACAACTTAAGAAGTATATAATAATACCTACTAAAAGAACTAGCATGTTATTATTAGAAGTGTAAAACCAAGATTTAACTATATGTAGATAAATGAAAATAAAAAACATGTTAGCAAAAGTATTGTGCATAACTCTTAAAAAAAAATAATTAAAATTATTATAACCTCCAAGGATTAAGGTAGTAAAGGATAATTCTAAATTATTAGAATAGAATAAAACAGATAGAAAACCTGTTAATAGTAAAAATATTAAAGTCGCTAATAGAATAACACCAAAATTAAAAGAAAAATTTAAATTAGAAGGCATAGCAGAATACAAAGTATAAAAAAAAAACCAGATATAAATTTAAGGTTGTGAAAATATTAATTTATAAGAAAGTATAAAATAATAGAACAATGTATAAATTTTAATTATATAAGTTCACACCTAAACAATAATTCTATAATACTACACAATTAAAACAATGAGAACCAAACTAATTTAAAAACAATGGGATAAAAAAGCACATGTTATCAATACTAATACAAGTGAGAAGTAATTTTTAACCGCTAAATAGTAAGATAAGAGAACAAGAGATATAGAATTATAAAAAAATTTAAAATTTAAGAATAGAAATATAAAATTCGTAAAAATCAAGAAACAATAAAGAAGAAAATAAAACTGAGAATTTATATTTATTAAAATCGTCAGTTCTACTAGAAAGGTAAAAAACAGAGGAAAAGAGAAATAAACCATAGTTAAGAGGAAGACAAAGAATATGAACTCATTTCAAAATTTAGAAAAAGAACAGAAAGCAACCCAAGTCTTTACGTGGAAAAATTCATACAAAATACCAAAAGTATAGAAGAATAAACCTGAGCAAAAAGCATGAATAAAATGTATAATGAAAAATAAAATCAATAAAGATTTTAGCTGGATAATATAAGAAAAATAAATAAACATAAGAGATATAGAACAATGAAAAATACTACCAAAAGCTATTAATCTTTTAAAATTAATTTCAAAAACAATAAAAAATAAAACTAAAATACAAGTTAAGATGCTAAAATATAATATTAAATTATAATTTAAATAAAAATAAAAAAATAAAAAAAATAAAGCTCATAATTTCAAATAAAAACTAGCTAAAAAAACAGAAATACCAGTGCTGGCATAAACGTGAAGAAAAATTAACCAATTAAAGAAAGGAAATAAAGGTGCTTTAAACAGAAAGGATAAAGAAAAAAGAATAAAAAAAATAAAGTTATAAACAACAAAAGAAAAACTTAATAATAAAAAAGATAAAAAGAAGAAAAAAGTTAAAATATAACTAAGAAAGAATAAAAATATAAATGAACGGGATAAAATAAAATGCATGGAACTAGATAATAGAGTCCAGATTAAAAGGGGGAACATTAGAAATTCGTAGACAATAAAAAAAACATAAATATTGGAAATAAAGAGAAGATTAAAAAGAAGTATAATAGAAACTATAAAAAAAACTTCTCTTCTAAAAAAATTGTAAAACATAAATAAATTAAAAACTAAAAAAAATAAAGATTGGAAAAAGAATAAATACATCGAATTAAAATAAAAAACCTAGCTCTAAAATATAAAATAAAGTCAAAATAATAAAAAGAATACAAAATATATA
>AVPN01002304.1:201-14401 GCA_000695325.1 Pleurobrachia bachei | reverse complement strand
CCCCCCCCCCCCTTTATGATATTGAGCGGTGTTACAGCTACCATGTGCTATAAACTAGTTACTCTTTTGATTATCACACATTAAGTTAACCAAATGTTGCTTAAAACAGTCACTAAGCCCTACCCTTGCTAAACACTCCTCTTGTTCCCTACTAGGTGTGTGCCACTCTGAAGGACGTCAACCTGACATACTGCTCCAACTTTACAGCAGAGGATTACAGCAGGGTATGTGATATTATTAGACGCTCTCTCTGCCGTCATGTAGTGTGACAACTCCTCCTTAGACAATTAGACTACTGAATTAAATGGCTATGAAATTGACGGCTGTCAGAATATTCCGACCTCAGTATTCAACAACTTAGAGAACTAAGGGAACTTAGGGAACGAAGTTCGTTAAACTCATGCTAATACAATACCACTCTGCAGGTAGCCCATCTGGCAACAAGTGAAGAGCTGACTGTGAGGGGAGGAACTGCTGATACAAGAGCCCAGTTAATGATCAACGTTACTGACGACCTTCTACGGGTTAGTTGTATGATTGGGGATTGGGCGCCTCCCATTGGGCATTGGGTATCACTTGAAGTTTTGCCGTTTTTCTCTCTTTGTTCGCGGTATAACGAAAAAAGTTAGACGGCGAAAGAAGAGAGAAGGCTGTGTAAAATTCCGGTATATGTGATATTTAGCAATAAGAGAGAAGAAGAGGATTGTGCAAAGTTAGTTTTCATGTCACAGTGACTCGTGAGAAATGAAGAGTTCAGAAATGTGGGGTAACTAACACAATGGAAAACTTGGTGGAGCGCGCGACTCTCTTCAAACACAGTTTAATGCGCGGGAATACATCGAGCACTCACTCGAGTACACAAATGTACATAAACCGCGCCCAGAACTTTATGATTTTTACACAAGTCATGTCACAATCTACAATTTTGTACTAATTTAACTTTTATCTCTTCAGACATTCCTGACTGAAGCTGGTGTCGCGGATCAGCCCATATCACAGCAGTACACCAGCATTTGGGATATTCTCAAGGCTCGATACATCGGATCTGGACACTTTAAAAAGGCAGTGAACCTTGAGAGTTACTATCTGGGATATCTTAATACTGGATGTCTTCAACACAAGTAATTTTGAAGTTTATTTTCTACAAGAGTTGAATTGTACACAGTGTCACAGTCTCTACACAACAATTTATAATCTCCCTCCACTGTCCCTGCCAGTCAATACCCTTTACTACCTTTACTATCTCCCTCCCAGTGTTGATGGTGTTATATTGAGGAGGTTTGTGTTGGTAGAAGATGACCCCTTTGCCCCTGAGTACGAATGTCAGTTGGCTCCTATAGGGTGTCGAGGTGACAATGATTGCCATATAGGGTATGCAGGGTCTACTTGCTACTGTTATGGTGATAGTTGTGTGGAGAAACACGATGTCAGCGATCCTCGACACACCCTCAAGGTTAGTCAGCACTTTACATTTCGCGATACAAGTAACCAGCTTATTTGCGTGTTATTTTTTGGTGCCGAAGCCACCTCTCTGCGAGACAACTCAGCCCGCTTCGCGGGCTTCGTTTTCGCGCGCTATGCACGCGAGTAGTAAGGGTGACTGCGTCACCAATTTTATTTTCTAAGATCGGACCAGATAGTGTTGTTGAGAATGTCTGAATTCAGTACCATATGGACTTCTAAAACTCAGTTCTAAAACTCACTTCTAAAACTGCACAGGAGGGAAGATATGTGAAGAGGGAGCAGGATTCGTCCTCAACTTGGGACGGCGCCAACAACTCATGTCACTACCATGTGGGAGTCTACTGTGTCTGTGATAAGGTAGAATATTCCCTTTACTAATCCCACTAATAAAGTCGCCTTTTTTATTTAACCGACAGGCCGCCGCGTACTGATATTGAAGTAACCTTCGCGCCTTACATACTTTGAATCGAAATCAAGTTCACCTGGCAGCATTGGAAAGATAAGATTTTTCTCTTTCCAACGCAACCAAGATCAAGTCTTTATCTTATCAGGAACCAGAGATATGATCGAAATAGTTTAGCACGCGCAAATCCATTTACTTGACCGTGTGCGGCCGCGCGGCGGCCCATCGGTAAAATTCAAAATTTAACTATATTTGGCTTTTAATGTTGTTCCAATCCGGCTGTTGACACTCTTTTACTCATTTTGAGCACCTTTAAAAGCCAAATAGCGGCCAAACGGTTGGAGATGGAGCTTAAAAGTTCGACGTCGACCCCCCATAATTTGGGTAATGCCTACAAAATGGCATCAATGAAAAGTCTCTAAACCGTTCCTAAATGGCTATAGCCATATATCCTAAAAACGGCTGTGCGCAAACCTAATTATCCAATTATCTAATTAACCAGATGAGATAGAGGGTCTCTGTACCTACCTCTTCTATCCCATAATCAGTTCTCTCAGTGATGGATGGTCTCTGTACCTACCTCTTCTATCCCATAATCAGTTCTCTCAGTGATGGATGGTCTCTGTACACCTACCTCTTCTATCCCATAGTCAGTTCTCTCAGTGATGGATGGTCGCTGCATGACAGTCATGCTCCGTCTAGTACTCTTCAACCCTGCAGATGTGTCCAACACACCCTGGATAGAGGACTCCAGGGTCTTCAACCTTTTGGCCACATTCCCAACATCCAGCACCAGCCCTTTTACACTTGTCTGTAGCACGTCCTCTGCAGTGACGTTCTAGTGGGGGGGACATGGGATCAGTTAGATAATCAGGCCTTATATGGGCATGTAGTTACCTGCCGCCTCTCGAGGTGGTTCCTCCTACATTCTGATTCGAGGAGTGATATCTTGATACGCTCATGTTCATCTTCTCCATCTCCAGGGGCTGTAGAGGAGGGTTTCGTGGTACTGCCCCGTGCACAACAGCAACATGTCTTACATACCAGGGCAATGAACCTGCAGAAAGAGTTTGGATTGCCGCTCATCATAACAAGTGGTTGCTATGTATTGGGTAGTTGTTATGGAGACGATAATGCTCTAACACTGCTCTAAATACCTGTAGACGTGTAGGAATGTAGAGATAGGAACAGGAAGTGGAGATCTACTCCTAAACTCATTCATAAGATCAAACTTCTGCCGTTTCCACATAGTTGCTGATTTCGCCTCAATGTTCGAGTAAGTACTGGAAAAAACTGAACAAAGAAGGAGGGGTTGAGTGGTTGCTAAGGGTCTTATATCTGGTTGCTAAGAGCCATGTAAAGTCGCCTTTTTTATTTAACCGACAGGCCGCCGCGTACTGATATTGAAGTAACCTTCGCGCCTTACATACTTTGAATCGAAATCAAGTTCTTGGCAATCTTTAAATTTGAACCTGGAAGCATTGGAAAGATAAGATTTTTCTCTTTCCAACGCAACCAAGATCAAGTCTTTATCTTATCAGGAACCAGAGATATGATCGAAATAGTTTAGCACGCGCAAATCCATTTACTTGACCGCGCGCGGCCGCGCGGCGGCCCATCGGTAAAATTCAAAATTTAACTATATGCAAGCCCTACTTGTTGTATACTGTATAGAACCTGTAACCTGTACCTCGTGAGGCCTTGACCTTCCTTTTCCTAACACCCACACCCCTCTCACAGCACTTATAACAACCACATTCTCTCTCTCACAGCACTACGGAGGATCATGGAAGACAATGTGGCCCACGGGCGGATATGGACACAAGGAAAACATGTATACCTACCGGGCTATGAACAAAAAACTTGACAAGTTCCAGAGGCCGAGCGCATAAATAACTGGACAAAAAGATTTAGAGGGCATAACAAACTTTTCAGATCTGTTTGTGAATGATTGTGACGTGTTGCTTTTGAATTTGAGAGCTCTATTATTTTGAACTCTTTTTGTACTTAATAGTTCTCGTTTTAATTTGCCGACTTTGATCTACTGAAACTGTATTTATGGTACCGTGGTTAGTGCTCGGCTTCACGACCACTATCAGTACAGTCGACCGGGTGTCTTCAATCCATCTATTCATAACCTATTGTTCTATGAATCACGTGTATCTGTGTCAGGCGCGATTCATTAACAAAAACGATGCAACGTATACGCGCGCGAAAAACGCGAACTTATTTTTGCGCGTTCAGATTTTCTTATCAAAATTCTCGACAAAAAAAAAACATTTTCGCTTCGTCCTTTTTTCACTTTCGAAACGGAAAACTTTTAACCGTTTGATCTGTTTTCTGTCCTTGTTTTGTATGCTGTTTAGTATCTAGGCAAGTTTTTCAAAGCATGGTACAATCCGCATGACAAATTAAACCGCTTTTAGGGGTATAATGTAATAAAATGGCCCGAAATCAACTGCAACGGGGTGCCGATTTTGCGGACAGCACCGCTGCTACGTTGAACACCTTCATACGAAGCGAAGAACAGTCTCTTTCAGATATTAGCAACATGTTTCCAACTGTCGGTGAGAACCTTGATGGAGTGTTATCTTATTTCAGCGTGAAGGGCAGATTAGAGGTGATGTGAATGAAGGCGATGCCGGAGTTTTCAGTGTTATCAGCACCTCTATTCCTCGAGGAGCTAACACTGAGTCATTCACAAACAGTGGAATTCAATGTCTCGATATGATGCTCAACCACCTCCAATCCAGAGAAGTGGCCCTCGAACGGAGTCCCGAGTACAGTGTCGATCTGAGTCTCGATAATCAGCTGGTTGAACTAGGCAGGGCCCTTGCTTCAAATCTGGGGATCGGCAATGACATGGACAATAGATTTCAACCCAGCTCAGATACTTCAGAAAACTGCTCATCTGAACAACCAGACAATGATAGAAGAGCTGAGCAACAGTTTCAGATAACCGACACAGGAGACGAAATAGAAGTGATAGACCTAGAGAGCACGCCTTCCTCCCGAGGGATGGATCGGATTCTTGACGATTCCATACACCATGTGAGAGTTGACAATTTTGTTAGCAGTGTCGTTACTTATGATAGTGACAAGGACATTGATGAGACTGAGGTTGAGGAGGAGACGGGGTATATTCCCTCTTTCCATAGCCCACCACCTCCTCCTACTCTAAGCAGTCTACCCGGTCAACCAACGGAAGAGTCGGAGGTAACAGAAACAGTTATTATGACACGAGATGCGCCTGAAAACAATAATAACGGTGGTTCGGAGGGAGAAAACTATAATTCAGAGAGTGCTGACAGTGATGGTAACCAGAGTTCAGAGAGTGGTGATAGCGAACCGAATAACGATGTAACACCGTTCGCCATTGATTCAAACTTCAACTACGAGCACATACGAACTACCCCACGAATGTCACATTTTCGATAAAAATCAGCTGAAATGAATTTTGTTTGCTAGGGATAGTTTATTTTTCGTAGACTTGTTCTTATTAAATATACTAATTGTGTACAATTAAATTTTAAACTTTTCAAGGAGGTGTTCATGAGTACATCAGATGTTACCGATTACTTCGACAAATGTCGGTTAAAGGAAAACATTTCGACCGTTCTCGACTCTCTGTTTACCCTCGACCCCCTTCCCTTTAACCCCTACACACATCTCACCCGGCACTTCCTCTCGCTAGCTGAGCACTACTGGATCAACAAATGTCACACAACATCCCGGGGGTACCAGAGATGGAGTGTCGTCAAGAGTGGCCAACTCTACTGCTCAACCGACCAGGATGTCTGTATTGCGGGGCAGAAACACATTGTTGAGCTGATCAATGTTGACGCAGTGAAGCCCATTCTGACTAGGGTCATGTCCTTCATTCAAGACCTCCCTGAGAAGAGTGCAGTAACTCTCTTGTCTCCTGCTTGTTTTCATGGTTCAGTCCTGGGTCAACAAGATAGGGAAATACATCTTCACGTTGATTTGGTTTATCAAAACACTGACAATGAGCAGGCGATATCACAGGCTGTTGATGCGATTATGAATGATGTGAGTGATGGGTATCTCAAGACGTTGATAGTGGAAGATGTAAATGGTGAAAGGCGTGAGTCGCCAACAAAGGAGGAACTATTAACACTCCTCCCCGATGCTAAAATCATCCAATCTTCCTGTTCCGTTTTTGAAAATGGAACTTTGGTGAAAATCATAAAAACTTTCTCGGTGGTGCGAGTATGGAAGAAGGTAATGAAACTGATTTGCAGTTTGGTAGCAGGTCCTATGGTTACAACGTCACTTCATTTTGGTGTTCTAATCGGAGAAAAGAGCTTGAAAATTTACAATTCAGTCCTGCTAGCCTCATCTTTAGTTGAGCAAGATCCCAGGAGTAGGAAAGAGGTGATCAAATCACTGTCCCCGAAACATCCAACAGTTTTTGCTAGTGCTCGCTCCCAACTCTCAACCACCGATATTTCACCATCTTTAGATATCTACCAGTTTTGTCAAGGACATCTTCTGAAATTACTACTAGATGGAATAGATGAAGATGCAGATGATGTGATTCGAGAAATTTCTCTCCTCTTTCAATCTACATCCGCTGTCTTTCATACCCTCGCAAAAAGATACAGTGATTTTGAGGTATGGACTGCCACAGAAGGAGTCGAGAAGGCGACTGCTGTTTTAGCGGACATTGTTAGTTTGCTACACGACATGGAGCCTCCTGTATCCCCCATTCATTCCTGTTTTATCCAGTCTCTTGAGCACAATGTGTTTCTGATGGAACAAATGACCCTGAACCCGGAACAATCAGGGAACATTCCGGCGTTTCTGGGTGTCGAGAAGGTGTCATGTGGTGCGGCATCTCTTTCATTCCTCCCCTGTGTTCTATCACAACTTCCCATTCTCTCGGGAATCGTGTCTAATTCCACCACCACCCACATATCTCCCGACCATCCGTTTATCAAGTTCCAACATGAGGCGAAGGAGTCACAAGATAAGCTACCCGCGGTTGAGTATGATTGTGGTTTCTATGATCCTGCCTTCCTGAAATATCTCATGTATACCGTTGGTATGGACCGTAATTTGGCCAAAGTGACTTCCTCGGGTAATATTCCCAAAGTGATTGTCCTGCTATCCTACCAGAGTGACATGCAGCTTGATAGGACTTTAGAAACTGCTCTCAGTACTATTTCAATGGATTATCCTGTGAATCCTTACAGTGAACTTGTCCGGGAGTGTCTCACCGCTTCACATCGTGTCTGGTCTGACGGGGTGAAAGATTCCGTCATCAGATCCACCATGGTTCAAAAACCAAGACTCAAAGATGCGGAACACCAAGTTTTTGGTCTTGCTGGAGATGTGTTCGGGCTTCACCACACACTGTTACAAAGTGATCCTGATGGTCTGGATTTTGTTTTGGCTGTGTGTACCTCAGTAAAGAATAATCCGTATATCACGAAAAAAGGAGGTATCCGGATCTCACACGTAGTGTTTCCCTGTGCAGAAAGTACCCTAGTGGGTAGAATTGACCCCATGGTCTACTCGCTACGATGCGAGGAGTACTACGTCATGATCAAGGAGAAACCGTCGGCTAATATCGATGTTGGGCTCTCTTTCCTCGTTGAAATGTTGCTATCCCACCTGGTAGAGATGTCAGAGGGACAAATAGTCGTGGGGTACAGTGTGGATTATGAAGATCTGATACTCCTTGATATGGATCGGGTTCAGGGTCGGTTAGATGAGAAACAAGCATTGCAGTCTGACATTAGCGAGGCAATTTACAATCGGTCACAACTGACCTTTGAGTTTATAGTTAAAAGTCCGATAGGTCACTACATACGAGTTTCAAAGGATATAAAACCGGTTTATACTGACAAAAGCACGGGATTGGATGACCACTTTACCCCCTGCGATATTATCAATGCCAATTTTGCTGTTTTCCCAAAACTCTACTCAGCATCGTTCTTCTACGATTACGCACCTGGTCGGGCTGATATTGATTTCGCAGTGAACCAGTTAAACCAAAGAATAGTTCGGGAAGGAGATGGATGGGAAGTTTATAGAGCAATTCAACTGAAGTGCATGCTCTGTGAAGATATATCATTTCTAGCCAGCGCTGTAAGAATATCGCACTCCAACTCATCGAGAATTCATGGAGTTCAGCTGCTGAATGGGTTGATAAGTGACTTGCTGGAGATGCCGGGGGTAGATGGGGATGTGTTGAGAGACATGGTGACCGATTATGTGTCGTATTGTAGAGCTCTTATCAACATTCTTGGACTAGAGGAACCGATTGTATCATTTATTGAGCTGTTACTGGAAGGTTTGGGTAGTACGGAATTTGAGGGACCTCTGAAAACCCTCTTCATTGTATTTTCAGCACTAGCTCAATTCCAGGAGAAAGCCTCTGCGGGAATTGTAAAAGAGAGTGTTCAGAAATATGTAAAAGCAGCTCAAGATGAGCTGAATCGATCCGCTGCAAGGGACTTTTTGTAGGTTTTCTGACGAAGTTTTTTAAATGTTTTGCATGTGGTATATTTTGTATGTTTACATTTTGAGAACGATAATAATTGATAATCTTTCTTACAATTTCGTTGTATCATTTTAACCCCCCCCCCCAGCTCAATTATACATTTTCCTAAATATTCCTCTTTCTAGCCATGCAACTTCGGTACTTGAAGTCTCTAGTACCGGCTCAGGATGGTCAGGCTAAGGTTACAGCCTTTGCGTGGTCTCCAAACAACGCCAAACTAGCCGTTGTCACAGTCGACCGGGTGATATTACTGTTCGATGATCATGGAGAAAAACGGGACAAATTCTCCACCAAACCTTCAGATCCCAACAACACACGAAAACAGTACCAGGTGAAGGCCCTCGCTTTCTCTCCAGACTCCACGAGGATAGCGGTGGGACAAACAGACGACATTGTGTTTGTGTACAAGATTGGAGAGGAATGGGGCGATAGGAAGACGATTAGTAACAAGTTCCTCCAAGAAGCGGCAGTTACGTCCATGGTCTGGCCACCGGATCAGCCTGCGTTTATCATTGGCTTAGCGAACGGGAAGGTCCGGTTGTGTAATGTGAGGACAAATAAATCACAGCCGCTTTATGGGTCCGATAGTTGCGTCGTGGCCCTGGCGTCAAAGTAAGTAACAGTCAGAGTTAACCTTAGATATAGGTATAGTTATAAGTTATTTGTCTTTTGATCGGTTTTAAAATGGCTTTATGATTCAAATCTCCCATAAGTCTCGTTGTATCAACTTCCTTTTCAGTCCATCTAACAAGGCGATTATCTCGGGTCACGCGGATGGAACCATTCTCCGATACTTTTTCGACAATGAGGGAACAGGGCTAAGTCATGGCCAGGTTGTCCGACACTCCTGTGCACCCTACGCCCTAGCCTGGGGCTCTTCAATCGTGGCAGCTGGATGTGACAAAAGAATACTCATGTACACTCCTGATGGTGGGTACCCTGTTTGTACATTCTTGTAGTCCCATTATCTAACTCTATCTAATTCAAATTTGACGGAAATGTGACACCCTATCGTCAGTGTGACGACGTGATCCGTCATTCTGACGACGTGATCCGTCAGTGTGACGACGTGATCCGTCAGTATGGCGACGAGATTCGTAGGTATCACGTATCACACGTGTTGAGAACTGCTTGCGAACTCGAGGGGTCACATCACATACAGGAAAGGGAGAGAAAGGGAAAGATGAAAAAGAGAGGGATCAAATCACTTAGCATAAGCGAGAAAGAGTGAGGGAGAGACAGAGGGGCCAAAGAGATCAGAGACAGAGAGATATCAGATAGAGAGTGAGGTAGGGAGACCAAGAGTGAGACAGAGAGAGGGACAGAGAAAAAATATGGAAACAAATCCCTTGATTAGCGATCGGTACGATCGCCCCAGTTTTGCTAGTACATACCAAGTAATGAAACAAGAGAAATTGTAATACCGATATATTTACCATCTGTCCCCTCAACCTCTTGCTCATCCTTCATCCCCCAGGCAAGATAACTCAGCAGTTCGACTACTCCAAAGACCTCGACGAGAAGGAGTTCACTGTAGCTACAAGTAGTCCCAGTGGACACTCTCTAGTTCTGGGTAGTTTCAACCGATTGAGGGTGTTCAATTGGGCTCCCCGGAAACACACCTGGGAGGAGGGTGTTCCGAAGAACATTCCTAATCTGTATACCATCACCGCTCTAAGTTGGAAGAGAGATGGATCTCGACTCATTTGTGTAAGCTGAACTTCCCTAGGTTACCCTGATCAGTTCTTAAAATATGTCCTTTGATATATATTAGAGGTCTACAATACTTTGGACTTGGGACCATCCAGTATGTTTCTAATCGCTATCTAACCAACTTTATCCAGGGATCGTTGTGTGGTGCCGTTGATCTGTTTGATTGTTGTCTCCGTCGAACTATCTACAAGAACAAATTTGAAATGACTTACGTTGGCCTTTCCCAAGTGATTGTAAAGAATCTACAGACGGGAACTCGTGTTGTCGTTAAATCTCACTATTCTTACGAGATACAGAAGGTAGGTCACTTAGTTTGCCACTTATTCAACTGATGAAATACTTACAGTTAGACATCATTTCGCGTCTAAGAATATAATTATGAGACTATTTTCAAATGTTACCTACACATCCCATTTCCAGGTGAGTATTATGGGGAACGACAAGTACATTGTAGCGTACACCTCCGACACTCTCTTGTTGGGAGATCTAAAGAGCTTTAGGATCAGTGAAATTGCATGGTCCGCCACGGGAGGGAATGAGAAGTTTGTGTTCCAACACAACAACGTGTGTATGATCTTCAACGCTGGGGAACTAACTTTGGTAAGTGAGG
The DNA here is from genome assembly GCA_000695325.1 of Pleurobrachia bachei. Classification (NCBI taxonomy): domain Eukaryota; kingdom Metazoa; phylum Ctenophora; class Tentaculata; order Cydippida; family Pleurobrachiidae; genus Pleurobrachia; species Pleurobrachia bachei. The sequence goes on along the minus strand of AVPN01002304.1, from coordinate 3,682 downwards.
GGGTGTTGATAGTTCGAATAGCTTACTTTGGTAAATATTGCTGAGGGGTTGCTGAGTACTCAATGTCCGTAATCGATCCGCGAATAAAGAGCATTTATGTTGAGGGATGTATGTGATAAGGGGGTTCTCAATGCTCATTAAAGTTTGCGAATAAAGTACGTTTATATTGAGGGATTGTGTTTGCTACTATGTAGTGTGTTTCAATGTCGTCAGTTAGCTGTAGTTACACATAGGTGTGTGCTTGTTAGGTCACATGCAATGATTTCAAGCACGTGTTACATATATCTCTCTCTCATCTCGAGTCACTTGACACACAATCAGGGTAATGGATAACCAACCCATCGGTCACTAATACTCTTTCAACAGGTCGAGTACGGTACTAATGACATACTGGGTTCAGTAAGAACTGAATTCATGTCGCCCCATCTGGTTAGTGTCCGGATAAACGAGAGACGTGTCCGAGGAGTGGAGGAGAATAAGAAGATAGCTTACCTAGTGGATCTTAAAACCATATCAATCGGTAAGTGGCACCTTCTCGTCCCAAAATTGGTAGTGAGGTGGGGTGAAGGTTGATTAAGAACAACAAGACATCACTTGGATCTCGAAACTCATTTAGTTATCATTTTCAGTAGGTAAAAAACTTCAGCATTATCAACTTCACAAGATTAAACTTTAAAATCATCAACTTCACACAATAAAAACTGTTCATGTCGTGTTCAGGGACAAATGATAGATGCTCAATGTTCGAGTGTATTAGCGGTAGTGTTGTTGTTACTCATAACGGTCATTGGGTGCTCTCTAACCCTCCTTTCCGTTCGGTACTGAAACACCCTTTGTAGCCCATCAACTACAAAATCCGTGATATACGTGTCATAAATTAATGGGTTAATTAACGAATTAATTGGAAGGAAGATAATGGAAAACAGATCGTAGAACGGTGTTGCGTCGACAGCTTCTAAGAAGTGCAAAGTGCAGACAGTCACAAATGGAACCCAACATATGAAATCAGTCAGCACGATGGAGGTTATTTTCCTTTTCATTTTGCGGAGGAACCTCCTCCTATTGGTAGCCCTTGGAACGTCCCTTCCTCCACCCCTTGAGTTGTAGTTTATGTATCCATAAGCTATCACTATGGTAACAAAACATGTCATGTTGACGCCTAGGATAGCCCAGGTAAACTCTTTCTGTGCATCGCCGCGTTTTACAAAGTACTTGAACAGACAGACACCTGCATTCCCATAGAATCCAAGATCGTTTCCTCTGGGCTCGTCACCATCCGGCTTCTTTGTCTCATTGACGTCTGACTGATGGAACATACCGCCTAGCATTGTTTTGATTTGATCCCAAGGGAGAACTTTCTCGTCATCCGTATTCTTCGTTTTGTAGTACCCCTTGAGGATATCAATATGTTTCTGTTTACTGACCGATCCCACAAATATGGGGTACTCAGTACTGTTGTAGAAGATTCCGTTAATGAAGTAATCTTTAAACCCTCCGATCATGGGGATAACGGCTATAACAATAGCAGCTGCCGATATGTAGACAACTGAACCGACCAGGACCCCCTTGGCACGCTTAGAAAGTATGACCCCTGATGGTCTATGTGACGTCATGACGCAAGCTCTGAAAACACTCAGCAGGGTCATCGAGAAGAGGGCGAGTTGTGTTCCAATAGTGCTGATTATACCCAGCATTGTGCACTTCCATCCAATTAACCAGTTGAACCGATCCTGGCAGTAGCTGTGACCAATTAACACATCTGCTATGCCTATGAACAAGAGGTAGACCCCCACACACATGTCTCCTACGGCTATCAAGATCACTAAAACTTTGACAACCGTTGTAGTTTCGTTACCCTTATTCTGGTGCAGGTAGATGGAGCAGTTGACGATGACAGAGAAGTTGAAAATAACAGAGAGAATGCCAATTAGCCAAGTGGCACAACTCAGGACAGGGTTTGTGATTAGTCCCTCGCTGGAACTGCAGGCGTTACACTCGTCATCCCCGTGGGGGCAGTCAAATTTACCATCACAGACCGAGCTCCAGGGGATCAACCTGGAAAGGAGAGAAGGGGGGTTAGTTACAGTATGGAGATAGAGAGGTGGTTTTGTTGAAGCTTTGTGCAACCGTGATACTTACTTGGTTCGGTCTCCTCAATCATTCGAGTGGCCGGTTCCAAGTATCCTCGCTCGTAATGACGTGAGCTGCCTCCACTCATTTCTGTTCTCTGCAGTGTTAGTAATTGCACGGAGAGACTGGGATTGACCCGTAGCGTCTCGATAATCATTCAGCACACAGGAGGACCAGGTAATACCGGAGGGCCCCGAATCACCTGACCCAGCTTTACCCTCCTCCCGTCCTCTGATCACCCTAACCTCGCTGTCCGGAATAAGGTGCTTGCCAGCTTTCACCGACGCTAAATTTGAGTTGGACACCGAGAATTTCGTAGCAAGATATTAAAGCGTGACGAGTTGCTAGCACGACACGTCGCATCGCCCCTTAGTCTCTAGCATGACCCAGGATGGACCACGGGGAGGTGGACTAATCGGACTTGCCATGTGAGCGATGGAAGTTGGCAGCAACGACACACATCACACAACCATTCCCATCCCATACGTATTGTAAAACGTATTTCATCTTGTAACCACTTCTATCACAAGAGAAGTTCGCAATACTAACAGTTAACACCTTAATGTCACCAAAAGTACACGTAGGCCACTATAATAATAGGTGTACCATAGTTTTCAGTGGCTAGTAACACGGTATTGACACCTATTACAGGGACACCAAGACCAGGAAAGATGTTAAATAATAGGTGTACCATAGTTTTCAGTGGCTGGTAACACGGTATTGACACCTATTACAGGGACACCAAGACCAGGAAAGATGGAGCAAGCTGCAAGGGCAGTTTTAATTTAATTTCTGAGTTGTTGGCCGTTGGGAGATGGCAAGACACAGACCACAGTACTACAGTAATATCTTACGTTTGTTTATTTGTTTGTCTTAGGAACCTGGGATACTGAGTTCTCCCCCTCATCTTGGTCTATTCTGATAGTATTTTAATGCTAGCCTTGATGGAAAATATAGGGGAGTCCCCAGAAACACAGTCTCACTCCGACAAACACGATTCCCAGTGGTACCCTTATTGACGCCGAACACAGAGTCAGATGCGAGAGGCACCATTGTCCTGGGTATCGTGCCGGATCTTGAAGTGTCTCCGGCGTGGAGGGATTTTGGAAGAAATGGGAATCGGGAAGAATGGAAGAGAGATGTTGAGGAGCACGTCACTCTGATCTTCTGATCTGAGAGGTCGTCATGATGACTCGAGGACAGTCGGGGAGATCAGAATGGCTACAGTGGGTGGATGTTTGGGTGGATGTATGGAGGATTATCTATATCGCGTCGTCCGTTCCTGTAATATCTTACGTTTTTATTGCATTAAACTAATAAACACACAGTACGTGAAAGGCACACCCCACCC
>AVPN01002298.1:0-14424 GCA_000695325.1 Pleurobrachia bachei | reverse complement strand
ACGACCGAAGGGAGTGTGCTAAGTTTACGAACTCACAAGCAAAAATAGTAGTACGATAGTTGTACTCTCGCATTGTATCACGAGCTAATAGACAAACAACAACTTCTGGTACAACAACAGAAAGAAGAGAGATAATGATCAAAATATGCATTGTGTATCCAGTGAGAGAGAGATAAGAGTGTGTCTAGCAAAAGATGCAGTGTTACTATAGTGATAAGTGAAAGTGAAAGTAAGATAACGCGTGACGCGAGAGAGATGCAGTGTATCTAGTAACGGCGAGAGTGCAACTCCGTAAATAGTTACACTCCCGTTTACACGTAACGTAAAGGCTCATAGTATCACCGTAGTGATACAATGTATTATAGAGCGCCGCCAGAGGGATGAGAGGGAGTGGGAAGGGAGTGTCTTGTGTGAGCGATGAAGGGGAGATAGGGGTTGAGATGGAGAGATGGAGAGAGAATGAGAATAGAGTGTGACTAATTAATATAAAGAGGGGATATAATAGAGTAAGCTGTCGACGAATTGTAATATTTCAAAGTAACATATTCGGGGCCTGGCAAGGCCCCCCGACCCGAATCTAACCCAAACTCAACCCATCCCCCCTACAACAACGGGGCCGAGCCGACAGGCCCTTAATACCAGATTATTAAAAAACCATAAAACCATAAACCATAAACCATAACCATAGATATTTTTAGAGTGAAAGTTTTGAAGCCCCCTGAAGTCGCAGAGAGGTTTTCTATAGCTCGTTGGAAAGGTCTCGAGGTCCTGCGACGTATAGGGGGTGTGGCGATAGGTGTACCCAAACCCATAAGGGGTAGGACGCGAAAAAACTAACAAAATAAGGGGTATTCAGATCTCGGCAATTAGAAGGAGTAGAAAGATTTTATAGGTAGCGTTCGAAAGCTCTCGAGGTACTGAAGTAATTGGGATGAAATTGGAAGAAATAAAATGTAATTAAAATGCAATTAAATGTAATTAAAGGGTAATTACGTGTAATTAAAAGGTCTAAATGACCCCAAATGATAATTTAAACATATTTTGATATATTTTGAGGCCCTGAGACAAGCGGGTGGCCAAATTTTATCCGGTTTCGGGTCGGCTGACGTAAAAACTCCGCGTTTTGGTCGAGATATATAATATACATATATTATAGCTCTCGTTCTCTTCCGGTGACTGTTGCGTGGCAACGGCCCCTCTTTAAAGGAGCAGAAGGTCAGAAGAGGGGGACTGCAATTTGTCCACCTCCCGCATTTTCCGTGTACACGTTATAAGCCCTAATAATTTGTATCGTAGTTTTTCTTTCTATTCTCCCCTCAGACCCCACTTTTAACTCTCCAATCTCTCCCCCTCAGTTCAAACAGATAAACCACGCCAATGCGGTACTTATGGATGAACAAAAGCGACAGATTTATGATCGGTACGGTAGTGTTGGACTACAGATCGCCGAACAATTCGGAGAAGAAGTAAGTGATCATGAGAATAATATTCAAACCATTTTCTTGGCCGGGATTTCTTTTCTTTTTTTAATATCTTTCCGTCTACATATTGCTTTATATTTATCCGCTCTCTCCCTATTTCTATCGAATACAAACGGGACACACACACACTCTCCCTGTCCTACATGAACCAGAGTCCAGAGTGTTACATGACACGCAGTGTTTTCTGTTTTCACATCTCTCCATGTGACGTGATAACTGAATGTGGTGTACCGAGAAATGCAATTTACCTTCCCACTCGCACATCTCTCTCCCCTTTTCCCACACATCTCTCCCCTTTTTTCCCTGGAACATGGTAGCTAGGAATTTCTTGAAAATTATAACACAAACATTTTGAAATCTGACGTAACTCTCTTTTCTCAGAACGTCGGTATCTACTACTGTATGAACAGCACTTTCTGCAGAGTAAGTAACAAGTATTGGAAGTTTCAAATTTCAAATTTTAATTTGGGTTTTTAAAATTGATGTCTCGAACTTCAAATTTCAAATTAAAATAAATAAATACAAGTAAGCGATGCTAAACTTCCCTAGAATCAGAAATACTAGATAATCTTAATAACATCTTAATAACATCCGCCACTGCAGTGTGTACGTGTGAGAGATTGTGTCAGACCTAATTAGGCCAATTAACAATCATTAGTCGACTGCCTCCAGATCGCTGTGTGTATCATACGTCATGCTCGTGTATGTCTGACAGATCTGACATATTTCAAGAGAAATGTATTTGTCTAGAAACTGCAATAAATCAGATGTTTCGGTTCGTTAAATATCTCTAGTATTCTGTGACGTATCTGATTGTTCCGGAAATCGTTGGATTTAAAATCGTCCTGTCGTCTCTTTCTCTCTTTCTCTCTTGCGTAGCACACACAGAGCGCAGTATGGGACAATTCTTGCAGAACATCTTTTGCAACTAGCAGGAGTTCGTGATAGTCGCGCGCAATAAGCATTGTCAGCATTTGGCGCACGGCTCTTTCTCTCACACATGACGGACGATTTCTGAAACATTTGACATGGATGACGAAATTTGATGAGGAAATCGAATGTATGGTGAAATTACATATTCGATAGGGACAGTGTCCAAATTTGGTATCTGAATCTTGTTTTTTTTAAAATCATTTCTACTTTTAGAGGTCGAACAAGGTAATTTGAATCGATTTGTTTAACAACCCCTTTTCTATCTCCAGGTAGTAGGAACGATAATCTTTATCCTGACCTGTTGTTGCTTCTGTTGCTGTTGCTGTTTCTGTTGCTGCAACTGCTGTGGAAAACTGGACCGAGAACAGGAGGACTACACAGATGTCAGGTATGTTATAGGGGGGAGGGAGCTGGGATAGGGGAAGGGGAGGGATAAAGGGGGAGGGGAGGGGGATAAAGCCGTAGGAAACATGTTACCATAACCCGCATTATATTCCCATAGTACTACATTCACACTCACACATAACAGAGGTATTCATATGTACACATGTCTCCCCCTAACCTCTCCTTTGCAGGCCGGAAGATCTAGAAGAGACAGAAGAGAAAACAATGGGAGAAACAGTGACAGAGCAGCCTACAAACAACGGGGATACCGCTATACCCATGCCATCTGCGTAAACCACCTCTCTCCTTTTTCATCACCACCATGGTCCCCGGCTGGCCCTAGGATTAAATACTACTTTTACAGCCTATCACCTGTTTTGCCTTGTCCTTGTAACGGATGGGGAATTGAACATAACAACTCTAGCTTTGGAGATGAGAGAGATCGGTTGCTTTTGTTTGTCCGTGTGTGTGTGCGTGTATTTGTGTGGAGTGTTTCTCACCAATGATAGTTTTGATCTCTCAGACCATTGTCCTGACAGGTCCATGATCTATGCTTTCTATAATATATTACTGCTCCCATCTCTTCATAATAAAACCATTGTTTTGTTCAAAACAAGGCAAGATAAAACCTCACAGATCTAGTTCACATCTAGTCCCCACATGTCTTGTTTTGTTCGCGGGGCGTGCGAAAGGGGGTCTAGTTCCCACACATGTATCATCATATATTCACCACAGTTTCTAGTACGTTGTAGTTAGTTGTAAAATACGTAGATGAAGAGAGATCTTAGTGGGTACTGGAGAGAGAGAGATTGTAGACACATATGCAGACATATTTTTTTGGGAAGAGATGTTAGATGTATGAACGAAAGATTGTCCAAACATGAAAATTCACATGAAATTGAAAATCGAATATTATGTTGAAGAGGATGTTTCATGGTGTAATATCATTGTATTAGCTTTGCTCTCTTAGTTTTGTGTATCTCTCTGAGTAAGATTATTTTTAGATCGATCTCTTAGATCATCGTGTTTCCATTTTACAACTACCAATTCACTATCCAATACAGCAACCTACACGCCCTCCCCACAATTCGATCTCTTAGATCCAATTTTACTCTACAAACACGCTAAATCAGCTGTGCTGATCTCCCCATAAATCCCTAAACATCTTTACTATCCAACCATCTCAAATATCAGATACCATGCCGGTTGCAGACATTGAGGAACACCTCAAGATCTACTACTCCAAGTTGTTCCCGTATAGTCCCTATATCAAATGGTTATCCTATGGCTCCCCAGACTATCTTGCTAAACGGGAATTCTCCTTCACTCTAAATGGGGATATATACCTACGGTACGGCATCCCCTTCATTTTGGTTACCCCTTCCTTGCCAGCGCGAGGGATTGTTTCGTAACCGACCCTTCATTACGCTTTTCTCCCCTACACATAGTTTTCCTAGAAATCATCCAAGACATTTGGTTATCCCTACCAGAGTGAAGTATGGGTATATTTGCCAAAGTACCCGATCTGAGCGCGAGTACTCTTGGCAAACATGCCCGAGTACTTTTTGTAAGTTGTTTCCTTCCATTCCCCAACCAACCCCACCCCCTTTCCAGGTACAAGTCCTTTTCGAACCAGGACGAATTCAAGAAAGAGCTCCGTGCAGTGAACCCGTTTAAGATTGATGTAGGGGCGGTCTACAACGCCAAACCAAAGGACCACAAGGCGTTTAAAAGTGGCGCATTCACAGCGATGGAGAGAGAGGTGGTGTTTGATATTGACATGACCGATTACGATGATGTCAGGTTGGTGTAACTCATTAATGAAACTATTAGGAGGGTGGTACAAAATGCAACTCGTTACTTTTACTCGCTGTTTGGGGTTTGGTGGGTGTAACAAAGATCTCTCTTTCACCAGCCCCAATGGTTCCCAATACCCGATTGGCTTCATTTAATCTAGATATAAATAATCGCCCACCATAGGTCGTGTTGCCAGGAGGCGAATATTTGTCCAAGCTGTTGGGTATTTATGAAGATAGCAGTGAAGGTCCTGGATGAGGCGCTGAGGACAGACTTTGGGTTTTCTCAAATCCTCTGGGTCTACTCAGGAAGGAGGGGTATTCATTGCTGGATTGCTGATGAAACGGCCAGGAAGCTCAACAACTCGGGTAAGTTGGAATTTGGATGCTTGGCCAAAGTTTGGTATTCTTCCCTCCGACCCCTAACATATTGACTACCGATATACCCAATCACTCACTCGGTAATCCCTTAATTTAGTTTTTTTTATATCTTAACCTATCTAGTATCTTCTCCCTTCTCGATAGGTAGGGGAGCAATAGCTGACTACATGTCAGTAGTGGTAGGGGGAGACAACCAATCGAAGAAGGTGCTCCTTCCTGGAGCTCTCCACCCTGCTATCGAGCGAGCTGTTGAGATTACAGCGGGGTATTTTGATGAGCTGATGATTCGTAACCAGGACTTCTTGTCTACACCTGAGAAGAGGAATCAGGTACGTCAAATCTGTGAATTTCAGGTTTTGGTCGAGTTCGAGTGGAAGAGAATATATCAGTGCCAAGCGGTGATAGACCCTATTTTATTTTTATTTTCCAACTCTAACCCCCCCCCCATCTGCAGGTGCTAAACATGTTCCCGGCGAAAACCATTCAAAACGACATGGCAGACTGGGCTTCAAGTCCAGGGGATAGCAAGAAGAAATGGAGCCTGTTAAAAAGTGCCTGGGCTGAGTATGCTAAAGCGAGGAAGCAGAAAAATAATGCGATCAAGGAAGTCGTTCTCCAGGTAATCAGCTAGAAACTTCATATTAAAATTTGGAGTGATGGAACCAGGGCCATTGGAACAAGAGAAGCACTGTACTACAGTATTCTCCCATCCTCCAGAACACCCCTTTATTTTCAGCTGTGTTATCCATCCCTTCCTAACACCCCTGCTTATTTCAGTTGTGTTATCCCCGGTTGGATGTCAATGTGACAAAAGGCCTCAACCATCTTCTCAAATCTCCCTTCTCTGTACACCCCAAAACTGGGCGGGTCTGCATCCCGTTCCTGGCGAAGGACGTGGACACTTTTGATCCCTTTACTGTCCCGGTAAGTGCGATATTTTCGTGTACCCTTGATGCCTTGGCCTAGACTTGCCTTATAGTTATTCAACCCTCCCCGAGGGTTTGAACAAGACCCGTCTGAAACTTTTTTTCCCTTTTTTTACTTGAAAGTCACCCTTGTTGTTTTGATCAACCTTAGCTAACTACTATTCATATATTCCTCCCTCTCGTGTTCAGACTCTAGAACAGTTGGTTGAAGAGATGGGCAACTGGAAGGAAGGGGAGGAGTCAGGAGGGAAGGTGCCTGACTACGCTAAAACGTCCCTAAAATCCAGTGTGGACTTGTTTAGAAAGTTCGCGGAGGAGTGCCATAGTAAAAGTGGAGCGGTAAAGGAGGAGAATAAGGAGAATAAAATGGATTGGTGATGGGTTACCATGGTTACCAAGAGCTGATACCGGGGCCCCGTGTTACCATGGTTACCAATATATGAACTGGTGAATTTCGCCATGTTGTGAAAAGTGATGGACAGTTGATAATATGATAATATTGTACAATTGTTATGGAATATGGGGTATATAGCTTTAGGACAACTGAAAATAATAGTTATTGAACTGAGTGACAACCATTGATGAAGGTGGATCATTTTTAATTATTTTATCCTATTTTAATGTTTGTATTGTTTTCATTATTTATTTGTTAGCCCGTTATATCAGACAATTGTTCCTTTGTTCACACGGTAAAATGGGACGAAAAGAAAGTGTGTGATTACTTTGAGTCGCTTGCAATGAACAACTGAAGTAAAAACAACTTTTTTCAAATATTCATGGGGAAATATTTGGCTGCACGCGTACTTTTTGCTTTGAAGCCGCATTACTACGCGCGGCGCGGCTTATTTTCCAAAATTCGCAAGCGCGTTTTTATTTTGAAATCTAGATTTTCGGCCTAAATGTTATCACTTTTTTCGTTGACATGCGCTGCAGATCCCTAGCGCGCGCGTTTTCAACTCCTCCTAGAAGAAGGGCGTGTAGCATACGCCAACTTTTTTCGCAAAAAAGTGATAACATTTTTGGTGTCGAATCGTGGATGTCTTTTGGCTTCTGACACCCGAGTATGGATTTAAGAATTGGGGACCGACCTCTAAATGCCATTTGCTGCCGTTTTTCGATTTTTTTTCGGGCTTCAATCGTACGAACGGCTGGAGGAGCTGAGGGGGACGGTGACTCTTGCGCTTGTCAGCGCAGTGATGAGTACGAGTGCGAGAGTCCTGTAGTTTTTCCCTGCGATGAAGCGCTGTAGGAAGCTTGCTTTAATGGGCTGTTTAAGCTGATCAAGAATAGCATTGCATAACTCAAAACACGTCCGTACGTCATAGAGAACAAATGATAATAATTTAAATCAGGCAGAATTAAGAATAGCTTTCAGTCAAATGAACAGAAATGAGTTCAAAATTTTCGTTTATCTAAAAATATTTTATAGCTTCTCAATAATCTTCTTGGGCATGATAATGAACAGTCTTACTGCATGTCTTCGTCTTTCTTTTCTTTGCAACTTGATGAGTTGTTTGTAATGGTCTCTTGACTCTCTCTGAGTTTCTACACTCACCTCCATCTCTACTTCTCAGCCCAGCAAAATCACTGACAACGATTGTTCCCTTGCTTTTATCAGATCCGTCCACTAAGGATTGCTGCGAGGAATCTCCATCTCGAGAATTGGGCTGAAAGGTGGCGTTACAAGATTCTGAGTCAACTTGAAATGCTTGAGATGTAGAATCGTCCTGAAACAGGGTTACAGTTCATAGATGAAAGAGGTTAAAACAAGCTAAACGGAAACAAGAATGGTCAATGGATATGAATTATGGATTACTACCTCTTGGGGAATGTAGCTGGGTCTTTCCCTCGATCGCATGGCTTCAGCAAAACCAGAGCTTGTTGACAGTAAACTACCAGTATCGACATCAATAATAATCTGCTGGGCCTGCGACAACATGTTATTAGACAAGGTTAATAAATTATTTTCTATTATTTTATTTCTAGTATAAAACTGGAGATAATACACAAACCTGATCAATAGAAATCTTTCGTAATGATGTTTTTGTTGCAGGCCTCATTGGAAAGTTAGAACATAGCTTCTCTTTAAAACTGGCTATTACCGTTACTTTGGTCGATGGTGTCATTTTCTTGATCTTCTCTAGAATACCCTTAATCTTTCTGAAACGAAAACGAATTAATTTTACACAACAATAACACCTGTATAATAAGGACTACATAATATAGCGGATAGCCACGAAAATATTTCTTGCAGATCTTCGATTTAGCATACCCGAAGAAGAAGCTCCTCCTTGCTAACTGAGCTTTGGCTGGCCATGAAAGAACATCTGGGTCGTAAAATCCCAGCAAATCATCCACCACTTGTGGGACAAAATAAGATTTGTTGCAGTTTGCAATAGACCGAGTGATGTGAAGATAGTGTCCAACAACGTCAGCAAATGTTATTGAAGGTGCAGCTGGGTCGAGTGGCTTTGCTAAAACAAATTCTTTCCAGGCAAGCGGCATTTATCAAAACTGTATCAAATAAATTTTGGACGTGTCGGTGGTAGTTATTTATACTTGGAATTTGTCCGTGAAACCGTTTTCGATTTCAGATCATATAATCCTAATTTGATATTCTAATTGGTACTGTACTCTCCTGTCATTACTAAGGGTTTCGTTATTAGACCATGTTACACTAAATGCTACAACTTTCCCTGTTACAGCCTCATCAAGTCCAACAGCTCAAGTAACATGTTCTTACATGCATCTGATGACCTTTACCTTTGTAGTGATGTAATCACTGCAACTCTCAGCTAATGGATAAGAATAAAGTGAATGTAGCTTAGTGGTAATTATGCTGGTAACCCTAAAAATGAAAATATTAACGACCAAAAATATGCAATCACCCCCTCTCATTCTTTTTCCTTTCCATGTATCTTCCCATTTGGTAAGTGCTAATTAACAATTTTTCCTTGTCGTGTTTGTTATTGCACATTCTCTCTCATCTTTCTCACTCTTCTTTCTTTCTCTATCTCTCTCTCTCCCTCTTTCCCTTTTCAGGTTTCCAAGAAATTAGCCTCCAGTAATTAACTTTTTCGCCCTTTTTATTGAACCTTCTCTGCCACTGGGTACATACTGCTGTATACTTGTACTACAACATCAGACCTCGATTTACCGGTTCCGATATACCGGGAATCCCGATTTACCAGGTAAAACCCTTTCCCCGAGCACATTGGTAAATCGGGGTCCGACTGCTATTCATGCAGGGCAATGGGCATGTTGTCTTGTTGAGGTGTTGAGAGAGGGTCGAACAAGGCAAAAGTATTTCACTTTCGTCTTTTATTGAGTCTCGTGCTCTAAATATTTGTCTCATACCTCCCAAGCTCCCAAGCGTATTGTATCTTATTATTTTAATTAGCAATACGTAGATAGGTTGAACTCTGCATCAACGAGCTGAAAAGCTAATTTCACTGATGACACTACCCTTCTCCCTAATTAATGTGCGGGTAGTTTTGCCCCGCCCGTTTTACTAATTTCAGTGCAAGCTATGTTTTTACAATTTGTTCCGCATGTTGGTCAGCTCCTTTTTAATTCATGTGACGTCATACCGTGGCGCCATACCAATTTTGCGGTTCTTGACGGAGTTCTTCACAGTTTGTTGGTACTGTTCATATTGGTACTGTTTTTTTGTTGTTGTCGTATATTTCGCCCGCTCTTCAAATATCTGGGCAGTTACTCTTAATATGTAATTAATGAAACCGATTAACTTAGTCCTAACTTTGAAATCTGAAGTTTGAACCAGTAAAACAGAAACTGATCGGAAATCTGACATCATGGAGTCATATGTGGAGCGCGCGAGTACTGACTCTCAATCCTCTGCGCGCAGGCCAGGGAATTTTGAGGCTTCTGGCCGTCTGAGATACTGTTTCTGTTTCTGCTGCTTGCTGCTGCAGCATACATTGCCATTACCATTCTCTCTCTCTCTCTCTCTCTCTCTCTCTCTCTCTCTCCATCTCTCTCTGCTTGCACGGGTACTCTATCTTTAGCTATTATACCGTCTGGCGCTCTATTTGAGATATTGGAGAGGGAGAGTCAGAGATAGAGGGGGAGACAGAGAAAGGGATAGATATTAGATGCTAGTTTTAGAACTGGAAGCGATAAATGCCAAATGTGTTCTCCATGGATAAGCGGTGAGAAGAGACGAGTTGTTTGAGTCAGAGAATAGCTTTGATGGAATGATTGTACCATGTATTGATTTGACAGTTGATAACAATTTATTACTATTAATCCTACCATGTTTAGTTACTCAAACGCATTAGCAAGAGTCTGTTATATATTCAACTTGTAGCTTTTAAAATGATCCTTTTTATGTATACAATTGTTGAACAATATGTTGCTCGATTAGACTATGTTTGGTGCATAGCATAATACTCTCGGGTCACTCACATATATTATCCCTACCTCACTTGTTTGGGTCACTCGTCAATGAATTTGAGGTGGCTGGATGCGACAATGTTGTCGTGCTGATACCTTTATGGCTTACTCTCTCGATTTGCAATGGATTATATTTTATCTCAATCGTTGAAACAATTGATTTATAACTTACCTTATTGACCATTTCCCCAGTTTAAGATCTAATAACAAAACCCACCTCTTCTTCTAGCATGATAAGTGATGAAATACTTACTAAAACTATCGATAGTTTGATTGATGAGCTGACAACTGGTCTCCTCCTTCAGTTTAATAGGTATACTGGGAGTTTTCAGTTGTATCACAATTCACACCCACATGTTATTATCTGATCACTCGAACCCAGGTAGCCCTTGTTTGATTACTCTCCCAAACTCCCCAATATAAGCTAGCCTTTGCCTTGCGACGAAACTATGATCCCAATTACCCAGGGCCAACTAACTCTCTGTTTATCTGCAGAGCCAAAGTGTTGGGATACTTCAACGAATTAGAAGAATCGGAGGATGAGAGTCCAATAGTTAAACTGGAGGGAAGGGACATCTTTGGGCAGCCAAAAGAGGTAAATTATTGCAGCTATAGCAGTCAAAACTAATTTTCTTGATCTAAGGCTTAAGAGAGACGATTTGGTGTGCCCTTCCCCCCGTAAGAGAGCTATGTTTGCTTGCCTTCATGCCTTGCTCGAACATGTTTCCTGCGCCCCGCATGAAAAGTGTTTGCAGTTCTAGAACTAAACCAATGCTATATTTTCAGGTCAAGTCAGTAGATATTGATTGTCCCGAGTGTTCGAGATCCGTAGCAGCGACAAGATTTGCTCCTCATCTTGAAAAATGCATGGGTACGTGATCAAGTTCAATAAGTTTAGTTATCCCTTTTTCTACCAGATAGAACTCACAAAATATGTCATGATCGGTATCTGAGGGAGGGGGGGGTGGGGGGGGGAGGATGGGGGTCGTCATGATGAAAATGCTGGCAACTATCACCATGGTAACCGCTCCGTATCCAAGGTGCTAACCATATAATAATTAGGTATGGGTAGAAACAGTAGCAGGGTAGCTAGACGGAGGATAGCTAATGTTAACCACGCCTCACTCGCTGAGGACGACCCGTTCGAAGATGATGAAGAAACTGGAAAATCAAAAAGGGCCCGCATCCGACGAAACGGGTAATTTTGATATTTATACTGATCAAAACCATATGTTTGCTGCACGCAGTGTTATATTTTATGTACGAGATTGGTGAAATTTAGTCAGAGACAAAATATTACTCGAGAAAAAGAGAAAAAAAATCGAATAACTTTGCGGTGGATTTAGCACATGTGAACATGTCTGCAGTTTCCATCGCCACACCTCACAGTGCCACAGGGGCATCCATCAGCGTTAACATCCACACAATCATCGTCCTCAGTAGGTATATAGTCAGGGTCATTATCAACAACCCCGGTATCCTGCCAGTCAGGCCATGAACCCCACCTAAAGTACTCACAGTCATCCGTTCCTCTCACTGTCTCAAAGTACCCGGACATACCCCAGACGGAGCCCCAGCTGTTTTTGATTATCATGGAGTTTCGGGTATAACCAACACCGGTTACAGCGTGGTTTGCAGTGCTGTCTCCCATGTCATTGCATGTTTTGTCAGCAACAATTCCCTTCTGATAGTTGAAGAAGTAGTCAGTCACCTCAAAAGCAACAACGACAGATCCTCGGGATAGAGCTTTAATGAAAGCGCTTTCCTTTCCTCTCCCGTATATCTCGGTATAACCAGTGATTTTGGATGCAATGAGACCATTGTGCATTCGCTTGTACTTGTTTCCGCACCTCCCATCAAAGGGGCTGTATTGCTGGTCCCTCGTCAGCGCTAGTCGTCCCTCTCTTGCGGAGTAGTCCCAGCAGTGCTCCGACCAACCACCATCACACCCATCTCTATCATAAACGCAATCCAAATATTCCTTTTCCGCGAAATCCTTCCTTTTTCCCGTCCTGATGGCGTTGATCTCCAGGACTCCGACGGCTCCGAACGTGTAGCAGGATCCACATGAGGACTGATCTTTAACTCCAGTTACCACACCTTCCTTCCTCCAGTCTTTCTCCGCAGGAACACCCACCATATTTACAGGTTCCTCTAATCTGGTTCCCGCAAAACTGGGAGATCCTCGTCGTGTCATGTTGAGTCCAAGATAACTCTGTCGCTCCTCCCGGGTCATATCAGCAAACTTGTTCACTCCGAGTGTCCACGTTGTAGCCAGTTTGTTTCCTTCCACGATCTTCTTCAGGTTTTCCCGGAAGATCAGGACCCGTTCTGGGGTAGGTGTTCGGTGATACTGTGCGGAATAATCCCGGTATAGGGACAGTAGCTTTTGGGGGCTGCTAAGGGCATCCGATGCGAGGTCTACCGCGGCTGTGTGTGCTGCGAGAGCACAGAGAACTAGAAACAATATCATTTTGAAGTTATGGGCCCTTGTTGTGTGGGCTGTTATTAAGTAGTAGAGTAGGAACAATAGAAGGAGGTAGTGAAAATTAGATAAGCCTAGTGCTAACTTTTCAGGCACTGACATGGTAACATCTGTGTGCGGAGAGGACAGTCAAGTGCTAACTTAGTCTTGTCAAGTGTTGCACAGATGTTTTGGAAAAACAAAAACATTATATTGTGTGGGGGACGTGAATAATTCTCCGTGCGTGCTAATTAGGCTTGAGAAAGATGTACATCACTTTATCTTACGGGTGAATCACCCGTAAGATAAAGAGAAGTGTCGGCGCCGTTTGAGATACAGCGTCGGAACAGCGATAATATAATCATTTTCAGACAATTTTGAACGGAATTAAATTTGTTTCAAACTTCATCTTAATTTCCTGAATCCCAATTCCCCCACAATGCAGGTCTCCCAAAACAGTTCGAAAGCTGTTCAAAACGGGTATCAGTAAGCTGGACTGCTCTCCACCTGACGGGACGGATGGTAGTGATAGAGAGAGTTTTGAGGCACTGAGCCCAAGCAGTAAGGAACGGTTCTTGACCAACATGTGTGGAGTGGTGTCGGGGTACACTAAGAAACTCTGCACAAGGTACCAGAAATTGTGATCGGCTACTTATCATACCATTGCTCTGACGGCTGTTCTTGAGAAAACAGGTGATCAGCGGTAAATTTTTGGATCGAATTCAGGTCCCAAATGTACTCTTTTGGGACTTTTTTCTTTCTTACAGGTCACTGCGTTGTCCCCAACATACAGATGAACAGAGAGCAACAGCTCGATCCCTCCTTCTCCTACACCATCTCCAGAATAACGAGGAAACTGGTACGTTTCTCAAGAACTGTATCTAGCTATCCTAATGTTATTAGGGTTGTATACAGTCGGACCCCCGAATTTCAATTACTTGCCCCGAGGCCCGAGGGTCCCAGTAAATCGGTGTTCGACTGTATTTTAAATTCTCTCAACGAAGCAATAACGATATACCTTACTCTCGTTTTTTAAGAAACGCTTTAGGAAGAAACTTTTTTTATAAGAAACTTTTAAAATGGAAATCACAGAATTCAGGGACACAAAATAAAACACCCCTAACTTGTTTAGTTTCTTAATAAAGAAGAAGTTTTGTTTTTGGATTGCCTACATCCCTAACACCTATAGTTTCCTAGAAAAAAAAGTTTCTTATTTAAAAGTTTCTTGAAATATACAAGCTTAATTAACGAGAGTAAGGTATGTACCTGAAAATAACATACTACTGTCTAGGTTCAGAACACTGCTCCGACAGTTCCCTCACCGCGGACTTCACGTGGGCTCCTGCACAGAATAGCAAGAAGAAGAAGCTGGGGAAAAATAAGAAGAAAAATGGGTTGTTACTGTGATCAGAGCGGGTTCTCTCCCTTCTGAGAAGGGCCTTCTCAGCTTTGTTCTAGATGATCTAGTAGATCTATGGTTTGCCGATTTATCGACAACTAATTTGCATTTTCTGCTTGTACCTCCACTGCACCTATTGTACCGTCTGCGGCAAAAAAAATGTCCCCCCTAAACCACCATAGTTCCCGATATGTTGGAGTGCTGTAACTTTGTAGGGTTGCTCTACTATATCTATCTTGATCCT
>AVPN01002297.1:0-14408 GCA_000695325.1 Pleurobrachia bachei | reverse complement strand
AGAGAGAGAGAGAGAGAGATAGAGAGAATATGTTTAGACGTAGGAAACAGATGTGTATTCTGTACTGTGTATATACTGTGTATAGTTGTGCAGTGCAACTGTGTTCTCACACACAGAGAGACCCACAAGGTATATAACCACATTGATTTCGAAGCGCGGGCAGGCCAATTGTTGTCTTTCAAGGCTACGCCACTCTATAATAGTCTATCTGTTTCTCTCCCCCACTCTCTCCCTCTCTTTATCTCTCTATTATACTTTCCTCCCCTCTCTCTCTCTACTTTCCTCCCCTCTCTCTCTATTGCATGATGAACAAGATGTACCACTCCCTCATACCGCTTCCTATATCTAACTTTCTCTCATCAAGGTCTCCTATTTCTATTAAACCCTCAAGAAAAAGGGAGAGAAAGAGAGAAATAAAATAGAGAATAAAATATAGATATGGAGAGAGAAATTGGTGGTAACTACCGACCCCCTCCCCCTCCCCGGCACAGAGCCAGATATGTTCCCACAAAAAACTTTCTCTGTTTTACTGGAAGTGGTATACACAAAGGTAGCTCTGTATTATTATAATAGTACATAGGAAGTGAGCGAGTGTATAAAATATAGAAATGAGATAGATAGGTAGAGGTACAACGAGGTAGATATAGAGAGAGAAGAGTGAGAGAAAGAGAAATGATATAGAGATATAAAACTTAAAAGAGTGAGTGAAAGAGTGAGAGAGAGAGAAAGAGAGAGAGAGAGAGAGAGAGAGAGAGAGAGAGAGAGAGAAAGAGAGAGGACAAGAGAGAACTAGGGATTGTAGAGAGTGAGAGAGAATGTGAGATTCTGAGCTGTGTGTATGTGTGTGTGCAAATGAGTATGCAAGGGCTGTGCTACACATACACACAGAAACGCTTTCTCTGATTACGGCCACTGAGCTACCGTGCTATGCAGTTCTCTTCACATCACTCAGATCTTACTTTCTCCTTCTTACTTCCTACTTCACTATCATTTGTACTAACTTTCTCTCTCTCTCTCTCTCACTCTTTCTCATCTCTCTGTCATTGTGGCACAAACACAAACATTCATCTTCCCTCTCTATAACACGCGAGAAGACAGAGAAAGATAGAAAAGAAAGCTGATATCCCATCAAATAGGGGACGGATTTTAAATTTAGCTCGGTAAGGCTGGGGCGCTAGAACTATCCCATTTTGTTATACCTGCCCATCAAGAATTTAGAGAAAAATACTGCCACCTACTTTGATTCCGGCAGGGAAGTCCTCGCAGGTAACCAGCATGTACCGATCCTTCCAGTTTGCAGGATCTTTCGCACGAATCTGTGGGTGGAGAGGAGAGGGGGGATGGTGAGAAAATGTAGAGGAATTATGAATATTGTGAAATATTGTGAAATGTGATATTTAATATCTTACTTTTAAAAAGAACTCGATGGCAATTCTCGCTTGATCAAGATAAGTTTGGCCCAGAAATGTCCGTTGGTTCATGGATCCGGAAGTATCGACGAGAAAGAGGATTATCGCCATAATTGCTCCGTGACATAAAGTGCGGGTTGTGAGAAACCACCTGTTCCCACAGGGAAGATTTATTGTTAGTGGGAGAGAGAGGGGTGGATAGTGGATAGAGAGAAAAGTATTATATACACGCACCGATATAATTGTGACAGAAAACGGGGGAAGAAAGACGTTAGTGAGTGTTATAATGTGAGAGAGAAAGGGAGAGAGAGAACATAGAACGGTGATGTGTAACCGATAAGAGTGAGGGAGGGGTGAATAGATTGGGGAGTGACGGTGTGTGTATCTGCTGAACAGGAGACGCCTTTACAAAACAGTCGCGCCGGACTGTGGGTTGAATTACAAAGTGACTTGAGCGAGGAAACACACGGTCACGTGATATGACCACGTGACCTAATTAGCGCCATTTCATTGGCTGAACTGGTCAGTTTGTAATTTACTCCGCAAGACATACTTTTTTCGAGGACGAATTCCGAGCAAAATGAAGCGCGCGTTTAACGCGCAAAACCAAAGTTAACGCCGCGCAGTAGTTTTAAAAATAATGCGCGTTTGAAAATCCAAGCCCTCAAAATTCTCGAAAAGTTGGCAAAAAGTGAAATTTTCTTTCGTCTTTCTCGGTTTTTGTTCAAATTTGAAAAGCGCTGCCTTATCCCTGTGCGCGTGACGGGGGGCTAGCAGCGTTCGCCAATGTTCAAATCACCCCTATTTCCATCTCTATACGGCCACTAACTGACCCAAAACCATCCCAATTTTAGTAGCAATGTGTATGACTTCAGATGAGGTGAATTACCTAGTCTACCGATACCTCCAGGAGTCAGGATTCGAGCACACCGCCTTCGTATTTAACCTTGAGTCCCACACGAACAGTTGTAATATCGATGGGACACTCGTCCCTCCTGGTGCCCTTATAACCTTACTACAAAAGGGCCTCCAGTTTGTCCAAGCTGAAGTTTCACTGACTGAGGACGGAGTTATCAGTGCTGACACTGATTCTCTCAGTCTCATCGAGGCTGTAATTCCTGATGAATATGGTATCAGTACCAAACCTCTGCCAAACTCTCTGCCCAAAGAGGAACCCCAAACAACTGAAGAGGGTGGAATGACTGATGACCAACCCCCGGATAGGACAGCTCCCCCTCCTCCGCCAGAAAAAGAGGTTGAAGAAAGGACGGTTGTGGTAAATCAAGATAATTAGGCACTTCCCTCACGACAAAGAAGTGTTCAGCTGTGTTTGGAACCCCGTATCTGATCTCCTGGCAACAGGTTCCGGAGACAGTACTATTAGGATCTGGGACATGCGGGATACGACTCGTGAGCCAATTGTACTAAAACACGCTTCCTCCTCCGGAAATGATAAATTAGATATTACAGCGCTAGATTGGAGTCCTAACGGGGAGCAACTTGCATCAGGGTGTTTGAACGGAAGTACGAAGATATTCAGAAACACCGGAGAGCTAATCCACACTTTCAAGATCCATGGTGCACCAATATTCGCTCTAAAGTTCAACTGTAAAGGTCAATACTTGGTGACTGGTGGCATGACTCCTAGCGTGGTTGTTATAGATCTCCAAGCGGCGGCCCAGGTCCAAGATTACAAGTTTAACCCTGGAAATAGGATGGAAGCAGCAATGGACATCCACTGGCAGAGTGATAAAACGTTTGCTGCGTGTTCTAACAACACCATTATATACGTGTGCAGGGTGGGCCTAGAAAAACCAGTCAAGTGTTTCAAGGGTCATGAACGGGAGGTGAATGTATTGAGATGGGACAACTCGGGGACCTACCTGGCCACTGGTTCTGAGGATAAGACAGCTAAAGTGTGGACTCTGAGAAGTGAAGAGTGTCTACATTCTCTAACTGGTCACACAGGTAGTGTGGAAGTGGTTCGGTGGATGCCGAGCAAACCTAAGGAACAGAAATTCATCTTCGCAACGGCATCTCAAGACAGCACGGTCCGGTTATGGAACGCCAAGAGTGGGGAGTGTCTGCAGGTATACAATCGACACACAAGCGCCGTGTTATCGATCTGTTTCAGCCCTTGTAGCGGGTATATAGCAAGTGGGAGCGTGGACCGGAGTTTCAAGATTTGGGCGGTAAAGGATGGAATGTTGGTGAACAATTATCAGGGAGGAGGGGTGATTAGTGAGGTTTGTTGGAATGGGACAGGGAACAAGATAGCTGCGAGTAGCGAGGATACTAATGTGATAGTTATTGAGATATCGATTGAACAACAGAGTACTTCTTGAGCGGTGGGTGTTGATATCATGTTAACATTGAGTTAACATTGTGATAACATTGTGATAGTGTTTACATTGTGATAGTGTTAACATTGTGTTAACATGATAATGACATGATGAGAAGTGAGAAGAAGAGCTAGCTTCCTATAATGAATTGAAGATGAAGTGAGTCTCCTATAAGAGGCTTTATCTCCTTTATAGAGAGATGTATGTTACGTTTAATTAAGTCACGTGAGGATGAAATGACATAGTGAATTCAGATGAGAAAGAGAGAGAGTTCTGGCCGGGATTTGTAGAATTGGGTTCTAGAGTTATTCGGGATTTGGGATACTATACCTTCCTCGGGGGAAACTAAAACAGGATGCGGGATGAAATGATAGACTAAAGAAGAGAGAAATGAGAAAGAAAGACAGAAAGAGAGAGGGAGAGTGAGAGGGAATATTAGAGAGAAAAAAGAGAAAGAGAATCTGTGAGGAAGAGAGATGAAGAGAGTCAGAAGGGGAAGGAGCTATTATAATATGACGGCTGTACGGACTGCAGTTGTATTTTATCAAATTGTATTTGTACCTTGCAAAACACATGAGTTTCATTTGCACTATTCCTGCCTACTACCAACAGTCTACATGTAATTTCTCTTTCTCGATTTTCTAAAAGTTCCACACCTCCCCTCGGCCCTCCCCAATAGGCAATGGGCTACAATATCCTCGACTCTTACTCTGCATAAACCCTGCAATCCCTTCTTAGTATTTCCCACCTCTCAATCTCCCCTATATTTCCATCTACTTTCCTCTCCCTCATTATCTCCCTATATCTCTAGTGATAATACTCTACGTTCCACTCTCTCATTCCCTCTCCCTACATATTTCTAGTAACATGGAGGACGGTTCGCCCGGTACAGCTGCTAGTAGTGCAGTGGGTGGTGGAGGGGCTGATGAAAAAGAGAAGTTGATTCAAGAGGTTCTAGATCTACAAAATACACTGGACGACCTGGCTCAGAGAGTTGATGGGGTGAAGGAGCAGAACAACAAACTGAAATCAGAAAATCAGGTTTGTAATTTCGCAAACTATAATTACTGGATACATTTAGTGTCTCTTTTAGCCCAACTCCCATTACGTCGAAGAAAGGGAATATATTACCGAATCTCAGCATGCATGAAATGTATAATTATTTCTGACCCCTATTCCTCTATCTAGGTGCTGACACAGTATATTGAGAACTTGATGAGTAGCAGTACCATCTTTCAGCAGAACACAAATACCTTCCCTAAATAGTGTTCTACCATCGTTCAGCAGAATACCAACACCTTCCCTAAATAGTGTACTTCCTTCTGAATTTAAGGGTACCAGTTGACTGTTATACGCTATTGGAGAGACTATCAGACCCTAAATAGTGTACCATCAGAGAGTACTGTGTAGTATATCAGTCCCTAAATATGAGTCTGAGTGCTGCAGCACGTCCTAATAATATCGGAGGGTACCTCCAGTGTCAGAATGATATCGACATTTTGGGGGATAATATTTGACATTTCTTCCTTGTCTTTTCCTGGAATATACTATACTACTACTAACGGATCTCCACTATAATACTCTTAATTTATTGAAGAATTTAACAACATTTAATCTCTATGGATACTACGAGTTAAGAAGGAGCTCCCGAATTTCCAAATACGAGGAAAATCTTTAAAACTGTGTAATAGAAGTCCTGGATTTCAAAACCCAGTATTATGTTGCTCTTTAAACCCAGTATTATATTGCTGAGTGTGACGTGAATGTATTGAATTATTACTTGTATGTTTGTTGTATTTTTTGGGCCGCTTCTATGTACTGTTTTTTATAAAAAATACAGGGTACCTTTCTTTTCCGTGTCCTATTTCGGCCTGTAACTCTTTCTATCCTGTAACCACTTTTACATTTAGGCCGGATGTTGCGAGTCAGTTCCTTAAACCTTGCCCAACCACCACTCCCCAACGCTCCTAACCACATGCCCAACTTCCCAACCACCACTAACCACTTCCCTAACCACATCTCACTTCTCCCTCTACTCCAGAGAGGTTAGTAGCAGAACATCATGTCAGGGGACAAACCCAAACAACGGGATATCTATGATCAACTAAAGAAGATGTCTGTCAGCCACGCGTCACGGCCCCAACCGTAAGTCTACCCCTCAGCCCCCTACTATTTTCCTTCTTCGGAGTCCTTTAAAACACAATAGATTGTTATTTTGCTGAAACCTTCATACGAATCAATCAATCAATCACGTAACACCCGGCCCTACCACCTAAATCCTAAGCCTTAATACCCAACCCTCTCCCCTCAGGAGGAGTACTAATGGTGCAATGGCGGGACCCCAGCGACCCAGTAGTCTCTTTAACACCAGCTCCCCATCTCCCCTCAGTCTGGGGGGTCTGACAAGTTCACGGGGTTCTACACCTGACACACCTGGTGGTTCAGGTGAGTGTCACGTGATGCCCTAATAAGGACATATCTCCATATATGGAGCATCATCCACCCTGGAGGTTTAGGAGCGAAGGGGATATGTAGTGGAACCTGCCACGTCTGTTAGCTTGCTCAGTTTCTCACTTTAATTGTGGCCTCAGTAAAGCTTTTGTCGCAAAAACTGTGTCCACCCCTCCTCCGTTCTTAGACTCTCTCCGAGTGATAGAGAGATAGATCTAGAGCTAGAGTGATAGAAAGAGAGAGAAAGAGTTAGAGAGATGATGGATTTAAGAAGGACCACGTTACCAATGCCAGATCCCCCCACACAATCACCCCCTACTGAGAGCGGGGGGTAACTTCTAAACTAGCCAGACACAGACATCACTGGTATGAAAGTATACCAGTTCAGCTGAACGCGCACCCACACCGCGCACTGTGGGAAAATTAGTAAAGCTGCCAGGGAGGGGGATATGTGGGCGAAACAGTTGAATTATTATCCATCTCCTTTCCTTTTATCCGTCTCTTTGTAACTTTGTAATAAACTTCATATCTCCCTCTTCATCAGATGGCCGAAGACCGACAACAGGATTGAGTTTTAACAGCGATTTACATATTCCTATAGCTCCCAGAAACAGCTCAGAAACAAATGGATCCCATAATGTGAGTATAACTAATCCTAAATCCACGTGTTTCTATCTATCTTTTCTCTCTTTTTGTCTTGTTTAATACGTTCTTTTTCTCCATTTATATCTTTCTCTCCAGATTTTAAGAGGATTTAAGAATGAACTCAAGATAGACGGACAAACTTACACTGTAACTCAGGCTGATTTTAAAATCATCAGACAATTAGGTATGTGGGGGGGGGGTGCTCGAACCACTGGACATATTGCTATCGTACCCGGAAATTTCTTCTCACCATTTCCAACTTCTTCAACCATTTTGAGCAAATTCTTTAGTTACCACGGCAACACAGAATCGGTAACTATCGGGTCGTTAATTAACTCCTTATTCAGGGGAGGGAGCGACAGGGCAGGTTCAGGAGGTTATACATGTACCAACACAAACCAAAATGGCGGTCAAACAAATGCGAAGAACACAGGTAACGTCTAGAGACCCCTCCTTGCAGCTTTAATATTCTTAGATCCTGGCAAGAGAAATCTAGGACTATCCAGAACAATATTTAGAACACGATTCTAAATTCTTTCTTCACACAGGAAATTCTAAATTCCTTCTTCACACACATGAAACAGGATATTCTAAATACCTTCTCTCTTCACAAACAGGACCCAAAAGAGGCGAGAAGGATACTGACAGATCTTGATATTGTGGTTAAAGTTCATCAGTGTGGATCTATTATCAACTCATTCGGTATAATTAGTTCAATGGATTAATTAGATAGTTAATTATAAGTAAATAATGTAACAGTCTTTTCGTATGATCCCGCTATTTGTGTCTTATATTTTACTTGTCATTAACCACTACGAGAGGGAGTGTGTTGAATAACACACCCCTTACTCAACAAGGGGTAGCTATGTAGAGATATTATGTAACCCCTATTTAATTTTGCAGGAGCGTACGTGACAGAGGAGTATGTGTGTATTTGTATGGAACCCATGGATACGTGTTTACAACAAATGGAGAAACGGATGACTATAAAGGGTAAGTAGATTGTCTCAATTAATTTAATAATAAAGTATTGGAGATCAGAAAGCATTCTCGATAGATGTTAGATAAACCAAATGAGAGAAGAAGAACACGTTATTGGTATTTTACCAAACATCTCCTGTAACTATGGTTACTATAGCAACCATGGTAACCATAGTAACCACTAACCACATGATAAATATCTTCAGGTGTCCGAGGTGTACCTGAGGAGGTGCTGGGTGCCATTACTGTTGAGGTACTAAATGGGCTGCACTATCTTAAAAAGGAACTAAAGGTAACACACATCCACCTCACACACACACCCATAAAAACAAATTTGTTCTGGGATGTTCCTGGTAAAGAGGATAATGTAGGTCGTACAAACTGTTATTACCAACTGCAGTTCTCCCAAACTGCTAATACACATCCCCCTCTTGCCTTGTTATGTTCTAACCCCCATTTACGCGGGGCGTGTGAACTGTAGTCATAACTTGGCAACTCCTACCAGGTGATACATAGGGATGTTAAGCCCTCCAATATACTGATCGATAAAGATGGGAAGGTAAAGTTGTGTGATTTTGGGATTGCAGGAAACTTGGTAGATAGCATGGCACATAGTAGAGATCAGGGATCTCCCCGGTACATGTCGCCTGAGAGGATAGACCCACCGGTACGTGAAATTATATTTTATGCAACGCATTCGCATTGTGTTAGTCGCATCTTCAACTATTTGATAGAAGTTTATGGACAAACTGAGCCAGATACAATTTTGATCAACAGCTCTTATTAATTTCTTCAACTAACCACCTCCAAATACTACCTCCATATCCCCCTCCTCAGATAGAGGGAGAAAGTAACTACGACATTCGAGCAGATGTATGGTCCCTAGGAATCACTCTGCACGAGCTAGCATACAACAAATACCCTTACAACGAAACCAACATCCAGTTCGAGCTGATGACAGAGATCCTGAATAAGCCCGCCCCATCTCTCAGTCTGGACGATGGATTTAGTAGCGATTTTGTGGACTTTGTGGGTCAGTGCTGTTGCAAGGATGTGCGGTACCGGCCCAAATATGATATCCTACTAAATCACCCCTGGATTGTTAAACATAGGAACTCAGCAAATAGGAAGGAGGTGGTGTCGAAGTGGTACGCGGAGTTAATGAGGTAGTGGAATGGGAAATTAGGAAAAATGTTGTACATGATCTCAACCAACGTGCGGATAAAAGATGTGGAGAATCAGCGGTCAGAGCATTGGCCTGACAGGGACTCATACTGATTTTAGGGACACATTCTGGCAGTACTTCAGGTGCCTTGTATCCTTGTTGAGTAAAAGGTGGAGGAGACAACAATTGTATCCCGGAGTTGTTTTGGAAACCGCACTCCAATCCTGATGAATCTTTAGCTTTCTCGTCTTTAGGGATGTCGAAAGGGGACAAAGACACCACATAACAAGATACATATATTTCTTTTATCAATCCTAGTATAAAGGGCTGGTTGCCTGTATAGTACGTGTAAATGACACCGCATTTGTTTGTTTCAACTCTTTTAGAGTTGTTGATTGATATATTGTTTGAGAGAGAGTGATAATGATTAAAGTTAGGAATCATTTTGAAGGAAGGTTTGTTTATCATCACATGTATTGTGTAAAATGATTCGTGTAAGTTTTTTTTGCAATTAATGCCTGTAAATTTATTGTTTGCTTTTGACAAAGAATCGGTATTTTTTTGAAAATTCAATATCGCCCAAAAATTGTGACGCGCAAATAAATTCCGCGGCGCGCTGTAGCAGTTTAAAAAGTTGAATTTTGAAAAAATTCAAACTCATTTTTGGTCTATTTTTTCCTTCTCTTTTTCTTTCCGATTTTGAATTTCGCAGTCTGTCTGGGACTCAAAATTGAACATCAAGGAGTCTTTCAGATTTAGTTTAACACTCGAAATGCAATGAACCACCTCCGTATTCGACTCCATACATGCCTGCTGGGATGCAGGTCCTACACTCGGCCCCCGATCTTGGGAGTTCTAGGTCACGTTGACCACGGGAAGACAACGCTAATTGACTCGCTACGAAAAACAAACACTGTGTCTCTTGAAGCGGGCGGGATCACTCAAAAGAACAGTATTTTTCAGCACACAATCCCGGAAACAAACTACAAATTCACAATCGTCGACACTCCAGGACACGCTGCTTTCTCAAGGATGCGTGCCACAGGAAGCTCCCTAACAGACGCTGCTATCCTGGTAGTTGACACTAAGGAGGGAGTACAACAGCAAACCAGGGAGTGCATCAGACTACTTCGTGCTAACAATATTCCCCTCGTGGTGGCGCTAAACAAAATGGATCTACCCAATGCTGATCCCGATATGACATGTGAGATGTTATTTGATGAGGGTATAGAGACTGTTCCTGTGGGTGGTAATGTTCCTGCTGTACCTATATCTGCACTGTCTGGGGAGGGCCTACCAGCTTTAATGAGCGCTGTTAAACAGGTAACTACTGTTTGGGTTGGCAGCTTGGCAGCTTGGATAGGGGGATTATTGATTGTCAAACACCCCCTTGCAAGGAACCAACCTACCATCATTCACAAAATCTCATCGTTAACTCCCTTGCTAACATATCTTTTTCTTTCCAGGTTACTAACAAGATTGACCTAACAGCTGATGATCGACAGCATGGTATGGAGGGGATTATATTCGACATCCAAACTAATCCCTCTGGTACCCTCCTAATGACAGTCCTAGTTAGACGTGGCCAGATCCGAAAAGGTGACCGTGTGATCTGTAATCCAGAGCGAGATGCACTAGTTAGAGAGATCCTCTCTGTCGATGGTAAGCCCATCCAAGTGGGGCTACCTGGTATGCCAGTAGTCATTAACGGTCTCCAGAGTTTTGAGGGAGCTGGATCTGTGGGAAGTTATATCTACTCAGTGAAGTCAGAAGGCAGGACTAAGCAGCAGCGGGCTGTGACACAAAAGAAAATTGGTGCCATAAAGAAGAGGTTGAAGAAACTTGAATCACAAGAAGTATTCTCTGAAGCGCTCCCCTACGGAGTAACCAAAGTATCTTTCATCGTTTGTGCGGATACTACTGCAACACTTGAGACTATAGAACAAATGTTAAAGATTCAAACTCACGAGGTCTCTGTAGCGGTTCACCTGAAGTCTGTTAAGAATCTGACTGAAGATGATATACGAGCAGCTGAGGGGATCGATGCACCGATCATATTGTTCAATGTCCCAGATCTCAAGTTTCCGACCACAGCCACCGTTCTGAAACACAATATCATATACGATCTAGCGACTGATATTAGTACAGTTATAGATGAGAGGTTACCGGTTAACTACGTCAAACAACCGATAGGAAAGGGCAAGATAGCTGAGATACACGGGGATAAGAAACGAAGAGTTGTCGGAGTTAACGGGATATCTGGCACAATGGATATCTCCCACGAGTACCGAATTAAACGGGGACAGTTCCCAGTTTGGGAGGGTAGGATCGCATCCCTGAAATTCAAAAGAGAGGACATCCTTGTGACATCACCAGGGACCACGGAGTGTGGGATGGGGTTTGCTAAGAAGAGCATCAATGATGTGAAAGAGGGGGATGTGATAGAGTGTATGAAGACTGTAGTTCAGGAGAGGAAGCTGATAGATGACTCATTCTTTGGGTCTACACCAGCTGCTGGGGATGATGGTCCTCCCACGTGGAGACAAAAACGGAAGACTGAGTCAGTTTGAGATATCATTTATAATATATTTGTATGGGGAGGCATTTATTGGAGTTTATCCAAGTATCTGTGTTTTGTACTACGCTAATTTATTCAGTGAGACGCACACACAAGATGTTTATTTATTTCCCCCCTGACCACAATATAGTGTTGCTATTGTCCTGACCAATTACTTTATCTTTTGTTCCCAAAACTAATAATTTCATTTCTATATCTAGCTCCATGGCAGTTCGTCTCCTAGCTTCTGATGTCTCCCGATACCTACCTTCCTTTACGGAGCTCTTTTCTGCGCTCTCTCAGGGGTTCCAGGAGTATGCAAGGGGAGAGATAGTTCAACCAGTTAGATCCCAGTTGACAGTACCTGGAACTAAAGATAGGTGAATCAGCTGGTAGGTACCTGCAACTAGAATTAGGATTCCCACAATCGCCCCTCCCCCCAATGTTGGGTTTATGCCTGACTAGAATTATAATTCCTACTGTTGGATTCCCAAATATTAGGTTTCCATTTCAATTTTCATTTAGGTTTTTCTTTCTCTACTTGTTTCTTTCCATCCTAGCTTTATCATTCTTTCACTTCTGTAATAGGATACATTGGAATCCCTGATTTTCCCATCTCACGACACAAACATACTTCCTTCTCTCATGACGACACACACATGTAAACATCTGACGTAGATACCACCCTCTCAACCCCAGATTTGTGGCTTAGAATAGATCTATATTTCCAGACTATTCCTCCTATAATTCTAGCAATCATTAGCATTCCTTGTTACTATTGCAACTCACTTATCCTCCCGCCCTCCTCCAGATTTATTCCTATGCCTGCTATAGTACCATCTCGTGGTGTTATGGGCTTGAAAGTTGTGTGTGCGGTTCCCAGTAACGCTGCCCGTAACTTGCCTACCCATCTTGGAATCATTCAACTATTCAATCTACAGGGTAGGTATAGGTGATTACTCTCTTGTTTAGATTTTGCTAGGGAGAAGGTTTGGTGTAGAAATAAAAATTGAAAACACTTTCCCTTGATCCCCAGTGTTCAGTTGTTTCCCAGTCGTCCTCTACACGACATTGTGTCCTAATTCCCCTTATATTCCCACCACACCAGGTCAGATCCTGTGTGAGATGGATGCAGAAGAGATCACAGCACAAAGGACGGCTATCTGTTCCGCTATAGCAACTAAACTACTAGCTGACCCTGATAGTAAAGTGTTAGCAGTGATTGGAGCAGGGGTCCAGGCTAGAAGTCATATCAAGGCTCTGAGAGAGATCTATAATTTCAATGAGGTATGGCATAGTGTTTGTTGTAGTTTCATTCTCTTCGCTCAGAACAGCACAATGAGTGAACTGTACATTGTACAATAGTAGAGATTTAAATTTTACATGAGGTGTGCCATTGTATACCTATCAACTCACTTTCTCTACAGTCTATTATACACCTCCCTCTATCACTCACTACTCAGGTGCGAGTATGGAACAGGACAAGAGATCGTGCAGTAGCCCTTGCCAGCACAACCCCCTCTATAACAGTATCTGATACAGTGGGTGAGGCGTACCAGGGGGCAGATATTATCTGTACTGTTACATCATCAGTTGAGCCAGTGCTGTTCAGGGAACATGTCAAACTAGGTACAATATAAGGGTTGTTCAGGGACCATGTCAAACTAGGTAATATAATGGTAACTAGGGTAACAAGGGTAACAGTTACTAGGTAGCAATGTGTTGTACTGCTCATTCCCAACCCGCAAGTTTATTGTCTCTGTCAAGTTTTCAAGATCTGATACAACAGTTACCTCTGTAGATATGACATCTACCATATCTGTTCAGGTGCCCATGTTAATATTGTGGGAGCATCCAGTCCGGTAACTAGAGAAATAGGAGACGATCTAATGAAATGTCAAGCTTCACTACTGGTAGCAGACTGTAGTGATGCGTGTCTAGTGGAAGCAGGTTAGTTATCACGTGACACACCATATATGGGCATCACGTGACACACCATATATAATGGGCATCACGTGATACATAACACCATATATGGGCATCACTTGAGACACAACACCATATATGGGCATCACGTGACACGTGACACAAACGCATGGAAGCAGGTTAGTTCTGCATGCAGCTGCACCCCAATTGCTTGTCTCTCACTCTCACGCCTCACATCGTCTAGATATTTCCATTGAGAGTTAATGTTTACATAACTGATAACGTACGATATTATGACGTTTTGAGCCCCTAATATAATATATCTGTCCCTCTATATCCCCCTTCACTTCTCTCCAGGTGACGTAGTACAGACAGGAGTTAAGGTTGATCACAAGTTGGGTTCTCTCCTCAACACCTCCTATTCTCGAGATGGAGAGCGTATAACCCTGTTTAAGAACCTTGGTTTGGCATTGGAAGATCTGATAACAGCACACATGGTTTACCAGAATTATTTGACTGAAAACCAGGAAAAATAGGAAAAATAGGATACTGATTTAAGTTTTAACATTAGAACCCAATGATTGGGTACCACAACTGCACTGTGACTTCAGTGTTAATTCAACAGATCTCTTGGTAATACAGGGAATATACTGAGAATATCATGTCTAAATCTAGAACATGTTTTGGAGTGAATTACTGGGTAATATTGAATGCTTTGCTTTTAGACAAGTGTTACCGCTTCCTAGAAATGTCCAAAGCACATTCTTATTTCTGGGAAAGTGGAAGGAAGCTCATTCCAGTAATTTTGTGAAGGTACATTTGTGCCCTAATTCAGACACGGATTACACATTAACTATTGTTGTCACATGAGTTAATACGTAATTCTAAGTTCAAAATAACTTTCCGGGTTATTTTGGAAGGGGGGGGGGGCG
>AVPN01002295.1:0-11931 GCA_000695325.1 Pleurobrachia bachei | reverse complement strand
CAGAGAGAGAGAGTGAGAGAGAGAAAGAGTGAGAGAGAGAGAGAGAGAGCCAGAGAGAGAGATAGAGATAGGGAGTGCGAGAGAGAAAGAGAGAGGGAGGGAAAGAGAGAAAGGGGATGGGGTAGTGGATTGAATCAAGAGACGGGGGTGGGCCGGGAGGGGGTGGGAGTTAGGCCGGAGGGGTAGTCAGTAGTCACTATACTAGTCGATTGAAACGAGCACATTTCTTGAAATGTAGTGGTGATGTAAAAATGGGTAAAAGATGAGAAACATACGTGTTACACACACACACTAATGTAACACACACACGGTTACAGAGAAGAAGATGTGTTACACACTCTACCAATATTTATCACTCTCTTTCTCTCTCTCTAGACAGTGTGTATGTGTGACTGAAACACCCATCTCAATATATAGAAACACACCCAGAATGGGAGTGAGAATCTCTCTCACTGAAACACCCAGAATCCAGATATATTAGAAGGCGACATTGAGAACCTAATTTCTCAACATACCCCAATACTAACAAGAGGAGATATCTCCCTCTTATAACATCTCCCCAGGACATCATCATCATGATATATATCGGAGGGGTGGGACACAAAAACACTGAAATCAAAAAATACGAAAAGATCCTACACTCCTCCCTCCTCACCAGGGTCCAGGAACCGCCCGAAACATTTACCAATCAGAACTCGTTATTTAGGTCACGTGACTGGTTATCAGCCAATCAGGGGTCTCACAGATGACTAGTTTCAAAGCTCCTCATGATGTCAGCTTGCATATTCATGTCGATAGAGGGCCTCATGCTCTGTCTCATTCTCCTCTGTTCCTCTCTCAACCTCTCTCTCTTCTCTTGAGCAGTCTCTTCCTTCTTCTTTACAATGGGAGGTGCTGTGTCAATCAGAGCATCAAACGCTTCATCTTCTTCTCTCTCCCTCTGTCTCTCTTCTTCTTCTAACTTCCTATCAGCCTCCTGCCTCTCTTTCTCTAACTTAGCATTCTCTTCCTGGACTAACAGGGCCCTTTGTCTCTCCTCTCTCAGTTGGGCCTGCTTTTTAAATTCCTCAAACCGAGACGGCTGCTTCAAAACAGGATTAGGAGTTTTCTTGGTTTCTGTCAGACTGGACCAGTTGTTAAACTTTGGTTTCTTCTGAGCATCAAAAGAAATCTCAGGGTCCTCCACAGCAACTTTAGGAGAAGGAGGTTCTTGTTTGGACGTCACTAATGGATCCGCAGGTGTTTTTACATCGGGTTCGGAGATCTCAGAAGACAACAATTCGGATGAGAGTTCGGGAGATTTGAGGGGGGAGGATGGTTTTTTGATGGGTGATATAACAGGTGAATGAGCTCGAGGTTTAGGGACGGGTTGAGGGGCCTTGGGAGCCACAGCAGGTGGTGGGGGAGGTTGTTTTACCGGACTCGGTTCCTCACTTTCAGAGGACGACCCTTCTGACGAACTGGAGCTGAGTCGAGCAGCATTTTTGGGTTTCCTCTTCCCACATTTAGTACTCGTTCTAATGTCTTTCAACCTCTGTTCTAACTCCTCCTTCCTTTTCGACATCTGCTCACCGGTCATCCCGACTGTTTTCCGCAGTGTCGGCACCTTCTTGATCTCCTTCTGACAATCGATCACATATTTCTGTAACTCACGGAGTGTTGCAGGTCTCAGACTCTCAAAATGGATCTCTATCTCTTCTGGGGTAGCGTCCTGGCCCTGCAGGTTAGGCTCCCTAGATTGAATGATCCTTACCACCCGACCTAACTTCTCAGGAGGGAGATTATTGATATCAAGAGAGAGCTGTCTGATTTCATCATACGTTAACGCAGCGGTGGAAGTGGTGGATGTTACAATAGGAGGGTCCTTCGTTTTAGAAACTTTAGGTGTCGATGTGTGTTTAGGTGGTGGGGCACGTTTAGCTGCTTTGGGTTGTTTGGGTGTTTTAGGAGGCTTTTTAGACCGAGAAGAGGGAGGGGGAGGTGTGGGTGGTTCAATAACCGGTTCAGGAGCTACTACAACTGCTGGGGGTTGTGGTGGTGGTGGTTTAGGAGTTGATGATTTGGAGGATTTAGATTTCGGGGTTGATGCTTTGTACGCTTCCAATTCTGCTAACCGAGTTTTGATCAGTAACATCTGAGCTTGAAGTTTAGCGATGTTTTCAGAATACTCATCCCCGGGCTCCGAATCTGAATCGCTCCCCACGGGGCCCAACACCGGTGTAGAAGGTAGTTTAGGAGGGGGAGGAGGTGGAGCAGCAACAAACCCGTTCTTAGCAGGTGTTTTAGGAGTTTTAGCAGGTTTAGGTGTTGAAGACGCTACAATTCTAGCAAATCGAGTCTCAAAGATCGCTTCCAGTTGTTTGCCCATCGCCACTACCGCGTGATCGGGTGGATTGTATCGATAACAGTTACTGAAAATCAACCTGAAGTCACTGGCAAATTCCTGAATGTTCCCATAAGCCCCACTCTCAAGTTTACTCCGTAATGTCCCCATATCCATAGGCTGTTTGATAATAGTCAGATAATCGTGCAGACCCAGACCTTTCACATCCACTGGCTCATAGAACGGCCAGGCGTAACCCTCGTGTTTCTTACCAAACAAATCCTTGATGAGCGAGGCACAACTTTTCAGATCAGTCCCCGGTTTCGACACAGCAGGAGTTGAGGGCTCCTTTTTGAGCGCCTTATTCTTACCTGCCTTAGACAACACAGGAGACTGAGTCGTCGTGCTAACCTGATCACTTGACTCTGGCGTTGTTGTGTCTGCTTTCCGTTTAACTCCCTTTTTATTGGGCCGTTTGGAGGATGTGTTAGGGGTCACTGGTTCAGAGGACGTGGTAGCAGGGGCTACTTTAGTAACTGGTTTGCCCGGTGTAACAGGTTTTGAAATGCGATGTTCTGGTTCATGATCAGGATAATCCTTCATTTTACTTTCAAACAACTTCTCCAACTCTTTCGCCATGATAAAAATGTCATCTTGCGGCTTGTTATAGAGAAAACAGTTATCAAAAACCAGTCTGATATCCGTTAATGCCTCATCCCCTAACTGATATTCATAGTTCTCCAGTTTCCGTTTCACAGTCCCCAGATCCATGGGATTGTGAACTACTGTATAATAATCTGGGATATTCAGTTCTTTCGACCCTTCTGACGAACTGGAGCTGAGTCGAGCAGCATTTTTGGGTTTCCTCTTCCCACATTTAGTACTCGTTCTAATGTCTTTCAACCTCTGTTCTAACTCCTCCTTCCTTTTCGACATCTGCTCACCGGTCATCCCGACTGTTTTCCGCAGTGTCGGCACCTTCTTGATCTCCTTCTGACAATCGATCACATATTTCTGTAACTCACGGAGTGTTGCAGGTCTCAGACTCTCAAAATGGATCTCTATCTCTTCTGGGGTAGCGTCCTGGCCCTGCAGGTTAGGCTCCCTAGATTGAATGATCCTTACCACCCGACCTAACTTCTCAGGAGGGAGATTATTGATATCAAGAGAGAGCTGTCTGATTTCATCATACGTTAACGCAGCGGTGGAAGTGGTGGATGTTACAATAGGAGGGTCCTTCGTTTTAGAAACTTTAGGTGTCGATGTGTGTTTAGGTGGTGGGGCACGTTTAGCTGCTTTGGGTTGTTTGGGTGTTTTAGGAGGCTTTTTAGACCGAGAAGAGGGAGGGGGAGGTGTGGGTGGTTCAATAACCGGTTCAGGAGCTACTACAACTGCTGGGGGTTGTGGTGGTGGTGGTTTAGGAGTTGATGATTTGGAGGATTTAGATTTCGGGGTTGATGCTTTGTACGCTTCCAATTCTGCTAACCGAGTTTTGATCAGTAACATCTGAGCTTGAAGTTTAGCGATGTTTTCAGAATACTCATCCCCGGGCTCCGAATCTGAATCGCTCCCCACGGGGCCCAACACCGGTGTAGAAGGTAGTTTAGGAGGGGGAGGAGGTGGAGCAGCAACAAACCCGTTCTTAGCAGGTGTTTTAGGAGTTTTAGCAGGTTTAGGTGTTGAAGACGCTACAATTCTAGCAAATCGAGTCTCAAAGATCGCTTCCAGTTGTTTGCCCATCGCCACTACCGCGTGATCGGGTGGATTGTATCGATAACAGTTACTGAAAATCAACCTGAAGTCACTGGCAAATTCCTGAATGTTCCCATAAGCCCCACTCTCAAGTTTACTCCGTAATGTCCCCATATCCATAGGCTGTTTGATAATAGTCAGATAATCGTGCAGACCCAGACCTTTCACATCCACTGGCTCATAGAACGGCCAGGCGTAACCCTCGTGTTTCTTACCAAACAAATCCTTGATGAGCGAGGCACAACTTTTCAGATCAGTCCCAGGTTTAGACACAGCAGGAGTTGAGGGCTCCTTTTTGAGTGCCTTATTTTTACCCGCCTTAGACAACACCGGAGACTGCGTCGTCGTACTAACTTGATCACTTGACTCTGGCGTTGTTGTGTCTGCTTTCCGTTTAACTCCCTTTTTATTGGGCCGTTTGGAGGATGTGTTAGGGGTCACTGGTTCAGAGGACGTGGTAGCAGGGGCTACTTTAGTAACTGGTTTGCCCGGTGTAACAGGTTTTGAAATGCGATGTTCTGGTTCATGATCAGGATAATCCTTCATTTTACTTTCAAACAACTTCTCCAACTCTTTCGCCATGATAAAAATGTCATCTTGCGGCTTGTTATATAGAAAACAGTTATCAAAAACCAGTCTGATATCCGTTAATGCCTCATCCCCTAACTGATATTCATAGTTCTCCAGTTTCCGTTTCACAGTCCCCAGATCCATGGGATTGTGAACTACTGTATAATAATCTGGGATATTCAGTTCTTTTATATCAACCGGTTTCTGAAAGGGCCAACAATAGCGGTTTTTCCACAACGCTTTCATGATTTTATGTTGAATAAATTGGAGTCTGTTGGTGGTGAAGTTGTAGATTTGCCCGATGGGGTGGAGCTGTAGATCGAGAGGAAGGGTGGAGGGAGTTTCAGAACTCTCATACTTTGAGGACACTCGTTTGACACGTTTTCCGAGTGAATTGTTCTCGCTGGTACTCATACCTCATTTAGCATACCAACTCTGTACAATCTACCTGCAAGGGAAATCGCTGCGTAAAATACAGCAACGAACCCAGTGTACAAGAAAAATTGTTACAGTCATGGCAGAATATCAAGCTAAATATAGTTCTGAATCTGATTCGATGATTTGGAAGGCGTTAGGCGATAGAGTGCGAAAACATAAAAACGGGGTGTCGTGACAAAAGTTTTGAAGCGTCACAGAAAAAAAAGCTGGAAACTAAAATTTCAAATCTGGAAAATTTCGCGCGCGCGACCACATTGGTGATAATGCGCGCCAACTAAATGCTGCGCTATTTTAGATTTTTGGCGCGTAACAAAAAATATGTCTAAACTTCTTAAACTAGACTTGACCAGACAAATTGAAACGAGGACTTAAAAACAGTCAAGAAATTTATAGAATAATGTACAAACAAAGGTATTAAAATAGCTACAAAAAGTGTGAAATATCAATTATTGCGTGAACACTGAACTTGAACAGAACAGTTCAAGTTCAATGAAGCTGAAGTATTTGTACTTGTAGTACAAATTGTAGCACAAATTGTACATTTACTACCTATCAGCTTATATCAATTATAATATCATAATTAAGTGGTACTAAACACGGTTTAGTTAATCATCCCGACCCTACAAATACAATTGTAATTAAACTAGTACCCATTAATTAAAGTATTGTCCCACCGCTTCACTGGGTACAACCCACGAATAGAAGATACTAGTAGTAGTTAACCTATTAATATTTCATTATTTCAATGTCCCTGACTCCTTCCCATGGACCACTTGATGCCCCTAGGAGACCATGATTTACTCCTCTTTGCTGGTTTAACAGTGTGATCCTCTGGCAGAGTATCATAAATCGCTTCCTCCTCTTCCTCTGCAGGTTTAACTGGGACCTCGTCTTGGAAGATAACCTAGTGGGAGGAGGAGAAGGGGGTTATGAAATATAACCTGGGACAGAAGGAGGAGAAGGGGTTAGGAAATAGGAAATATAGAAGAATGAAACAGAGAGTAGAGGAAGTGAAAGCTGGAAGTAACAGGACAATCATAACTCGATGACCAAATCAATTCACCAACCAATATGGTGTCATAACGTCTCTCTTGTACGTACCCGTTTTTGAGGTTTGTCTCGACCGAGTGAGACAGTAACATTTGGTCTGGACCTAGGTTTTCCACTATTAGATCTTCCTCTTGGTTTATTTTCCCTTTTTGGTTTCGATATCCGTCCTGGTGCTGATTCTAAGGAAGGGGGAGTTGTTTAGAGTTCTCAACATTAAATTTGAGTGTTCTGCTTGATATCGATTTCGATCTGCGTCAGACTCTGACTCAGATTTAATTTTCCAATCTACACAGGTCTATTTCAACTTACGGTTTCTCAGTCTGACAGGAGGAACATCCTGAATATCATTGTTATCGTATATATCCTCCTCCTCCTCCTCTTCCTTTTTGGCAGTGTTGTTGGCATAGAGAGGCGGGCTGGATGGGCCAGTATTGGTATACAAAGGAGGGGAGACTGGGCCTGTATTGGCATATAGACCACCGGGTGTGGAACCAAGGTGGAGGGTTGTTGGAGGTTCATTAGCGTAGATACCTGACAGAGGAGGAGAGAAGGTAACAAAGAGGGGGGGGGGTCGGGTGAGAGGATGGTGGATTCAAAGAACTCTACTTTAGGGAAAAGTGTTCGCGGAGATCACAATAAAATTTGCTCTGTTTGAGAATTATTGTGCTATTTCTAGATCAATTCTCACCCGGTGTGGTGGGTTGGTTAGCGTACTCAACACCCTGTACTGGCTCAGTGTTAGCATATAACCCTACTGTAGGTGGTGTCTTGTCTCTGGTAGCTTTAGGGCTAGTCATCTGGATGTAGCCGTTAGTGTTCCTATCTCTGAAATCATGGAGGTATTAGGGGGTGTGAGCTGGGGATAAAGGTGAAGGACAGACTGACACACTGACAAACACACATTCACACACGGACAAACACTCCAACAAACACACGATCTTACAAGGTAGTCTCGAATTCTACAGGTGTTTCATAGGTAGTTGAGAGACAGGGGCTCATAACTATGTACTCTCCTCCATCCTCAGTGGGACTGTAGCGACACGCCTGGCAGCTAGGCAGGGAATAGAGTGAACTGGTTAGATTGAGGAGGGGGGAGGGGGGGGGGCTGTAGTTGAAACAAAGAACATTTGAAAACTAAAAACACTCCCTAACCTGCCCCAGCTTCCACCAAATCATTAGGCCAATGGAACCATAAATCGGGGGACCAAGACTTACTACCCCTCCAGAGTTACCATACCTGTACTGCAAGAAAGAGTTGAGGGTCTCGCAACTATCACAAGTCCATTGTTCAGGCCTATCACGACCACACTCCCTACAGTCAGGTCGCTGGAAGCTGTTTTTAGGTCTACCATTACAGTTGATACAGGTCCATAAAGCTCGAGTGGGCTTACTATACCGGGGATCCTACACAATATTAGGGAGGAGAGAGCGGTTAGTATTATAGGGGTGGTTAGTATATGGGGTGGGGTTAGTATGGGATGGTTAGGAGGGGCCGGTGGTAAGTATAGGGGGAGTGGTTAGGTTAACAGGGGGTATGTAGTTACACAAATTAAAGATGAACATATTTCATTTTCAAAGCTGCTGCAATTATGATTCTCTTTTCACAACTTTTTACAATGACAAAAATAAATATATCTGGCAGCTTCACCGCACACTTCCTTGATCCAGTGGTACCTTCTTTTAAAGTTCAAACAAAAAATCGGATATAAACCAAGATATTCCCAATTGCTGCGAGTATGGAAGTGATAGAGATCGAGAGATATCTAAAAAGCTGCGGTCTGGACAAAAAACAGAAAACTTTTATGCAAAATAAAGATATGGTTCTTAAAAAAGTTAAACTTAAAATAAAAATACGCTTCCGGCAAAAAAACATAAAGGAACTACTAAATGAACATTGTTCAGAATTATTATATGAACAACATAACGTTGAGAGTTGAGCTAACAAAAAGAAGATAACAGTTAAATAACTAATTAACTAATTAATAGGACGGTAACTAAGTAATAGGACGGTAACTAATTAACAGGATGGTAGATAACCTGACACAATGAACTTTGTTTTTATCTAAAACACACACACATAAACCCATACCTCTCTAGGTAGATCACACACAGATATCACACCTGTCCCCAAAGACCAAGTTCTACTATTTTACAATACCCTAGAACACCCCAACTAATCAGAGAATTAGACTCATGTGCAGTACTACACCATAACGTGATCTGCAAATATACGCATCATACCACACATGTGATCAGATAAGAACTGATGTCTCAATAGGAAGATCAGGGGCTGCACTGTGTCCCTGAGAAGGAGGGGCCCTATTAACAGCCCTCATTTCGCTGTATTGTCCGTGTTTTTTAGATCGAGGGAGGGGCTGGGGAGGGGGTCCGTTGAAATCCACTTTGTATACTCTCGGGTCCAGGTCGATATAATCCTTGCTCGACTGCTGAGGGAGGGAGACAGGGGTGGTGTGTTAGATGGTGTTGGGGTGTCACTTGGTGTAATTGTCGAGTGCTGTATAGCAGTTGTTTTAGGTGTCCTGTAGGGTTCGTCAAGTGCTGTAGCTGTTGTAGCAGGTGGGTTGGTGTTCAGTTGTCAGCTTCACGCGGTGTTGTCCAAGTTGTTAGTTGGTTTTCTTGTCAGATTGTTGTGCTGTTGTCAAAGCTGCTCAAAATACAAAAAAATCCCCCCTAAAATGTGCTACAAAGCTTGTGGTGCAATAGATGTACAATCGACGGGTTTGTAACCCGTTTGTCGTATTCCTAACTACTATTGTCGCTATGAAGTATGAACCTATATTCACTCAGTCACACTCACACACCACTCGAAATTCCCAGATACACTCACACACAGTCAGTACACACTCAGCTCACCATTATTCTGGGTTGATCACGAGATTTGTTTCGACTTAAGAGCCGCGTAGCAAGAGGTAGAGATATAGATAGAAAGAGTGAGAGAGAGGGAAAGTGCTGTTTGATGTAGCATTGGTTTTCTGAAGCAAAGATGAAAAACAGAAAGTTAGAATATTCTATCTAGCCTTGTAGCAATCTAAACTGCTGCTGAGGCTAAAAACACAGTATACAAACCTCACTCGCAGAGAGTTCATTGTAGCAGCTTCCCCTCTCTCCCTATATTACCCTCCTAATCCCCTCCTTCCTTCCTTCGTACCCCAGGTACCCAAGATCGAACATTGCAAAAGGGTTAGGTTCCTCTGGCACACTCTCCTCTTGTTTAGTGTGGTGAAACAGGACAGGTAGTTCCATTATCTGCCTAGATATCCTTCTAACTATATTGCCATTGCTTCTAGGCACCGGCATGTGGTGTGTAGTAGCACCGGGTAATGGCATGTGGTTTGTAATGGCACTGGATACAGTGTTGTGGTTAGCGTTCCCAGGTGCAGTATTGTGGTTAGTGTTTCTACCTACTCCTGGACCATAATTGGAACTTGGTTGATGGGGTGGAGATGGTACTGGGTGGTGGTTGGAATTACCAACATCTAATCCGGGGTGTTTGGATGTTTTAGATTCAGTAGCTGGAGACACTGGAGATACCATGGTTACCACAGACTCTGTCTCGTCTTCAAAGCGGATCTTTCTCCTTGCGTTACTGGGGGACCTCGGTGTCCGGAAGGGGTCTCCGCTGCTTTTTGAAGATGGAACTGATCCCTGTTCAATGGTTCCAGGTGATACTGTTAGGGTGTTGTTGAACACAATGGTAGGTTGTTTCTTATCTCTGTTTAGAGAGCCATGTAGTTGAATCTCATCACTAGTAGAAAGAGAGTCTGTTATGCGTTTCCTGGTAACAAGACTTGGGGATGTCTGTACACTTGACCACTTCACAGGAGAATCCTGATTTATCTCACCATGAACTGGGACAACCAGTGGATCCTCAACTGGTTTTGTTACCATGGTTACCACTGGTTTTGTTGCCATGGTTACCACTGGTTTTGCACTCTTCAGGTGGGAACGAGAGGGAAGAAGATCGGATGAAATGGAGTGAGGAGGAACTGCTGCAGTGGATGCTGCTGGAGAAATAGAGCGGGATCTCATCATAGGGAGAAGATCAGATGAAATAACAGTAGAGGGATATTGGTACCGAGAGGGAGGAGGAAGAGAGATGGCCACCGCTGGTGTTTTAGAGGGAGGCGGAGGGAGGGATACTGCTGGAGATGGAGATCGGGAGGGAGGCGGAGGGACTATAAATTCAGCTATCCTGACACTACTAGAATCTCCATCAGCAGCGGAGTTTGCTGTAACCATAGCAGTAGATTGTGTAGAACTCTGTGTAATGGCAACATGTGTCCTGGCAGGTAGAATACTCTGGGACGGTGTCCTAGTTATAGCGGGTAGTATTCGGAACTCATCAACAGTGGTAGCTGTAGGGAGAGAGATTATAGATGTTACTTCTAGCGGCTCCTAGCTGGTTCTGTTACCGTGCAGATACCATGGCCACCATGGTTACTACTGGAGTAGAATGAGGCTAGTTTAAGCTGGTCGAAGGCTGGTTTTATAGCAGTCAAGCTAAGTGAAGCTACTGCTGTTCAGGAGCAGAGTGTGCGGCTAGATACCAATTTTAGCGGTCAACCAATGGGAGGTTGTTGTTATGGGTTGGTACCCATAACATTGTGTATTGTGTAAGGAAATCAGTAGCTGAAAGATAGCAAGAACGGATTGGCAGCGGGTGTGCAGTTTCTCTCAATGACGTGCCTATCAAATCAGCGATTGAGGAGGTACCCTCAAGTCTCCCAGGAGGAGCTCCTTAAATCTTGTGGCGGATCAGCGCCCTCTGCAGCTCATGGGACGTCTGGTCGTGACGGGAAGCTTGTGGCGGCATGTTGTAGGGTCTTACTAAGGCCTTACTAAAGGCGGGAAGCGGCACACAGGGGCGGGAAGCTGCAGGTGGTAAAGCTGCAGGTGCTGAATCATGTGACGGAACGTGGTATGGTGGTGGCTGCACGTACCCATTTCCCTCTGATCATCTTCTTCAGATCGGATACTGCTCCAGAGACCAAAACTGGATTTAGCAGGGCCATCGAACCGATTCTTATCTTTTTTAATAACCCGGACTAACCCATTGGATAGTCTTCTAACGAAACCTTCATCGGTATGGACCTTGTAGTGTAAGAAGTGGGATAGAGAGTGGAATAGGAGAGGGAGAGAATAAAATCTTTGAGGGTAAAAACGCACACACTCGCTTTATTTATTCTTGAAACAAATGACTGCACAGCAGTCGAATCAGTAGTCATAGAAGTTACTAATTTAGTCACACTCACACACACGCAAACAGTTCAGTTTTAGAGTCTTTTACTCGGTTTAAATAGGGCCAAAAATAGGCTGATCCCGAGGTTACAAATAGTGTTCTATTCGCCTACAACTTATTTTCTCCTAAACTAAGTTTAGTTAGCTAAGATCGTATATCTTCCTAGTTGGTTAGGCCCATTATGTCCTACATCACGCTCTTCAGTTGTCC
Organism: Pleurobrachia bachei; assembly: GCA_000695325.1. Taxonomy (NCBI): domain Eukaryota; kingdom Metazoa; phylum Ctenophora; class Tentaculata; order Cydippida; family Pleurobrachiidae; genus Pleurobrachia; species Pleurobrachia bachei. Next base: position 328 of record AVPN01002295.1, on the reverse strand, counting down.
TAAATATGACCCAAAATAAATATAGGGCCCCTACCTCTACAAGTTCAATTTGTTCTAAAATAAGGTCCCATCTCATGCTCGCTGACTAAGGATTTGTGTGGCAGTTCGAACACTTTAGGACTCAATTCAGTAACGGCCGGTGAATTATCAGTCTCTACAATCTCATCTGCACTTACATCAGGCTTGAGGGGGTCAATTTGAATCAGTCCTGCTCGATCCTTGCCGTCAGTTCGGAGAGTGCTGTCCGCCCCACCTTCTGGTACAGTCACAACCCCACTCCACTGAGGAATTGGGGAGGGGGGGGTTAGTTAGTGGGCTGTGGGGGGGG
>AVPN01002292.1:1729-15072 GCA_000695325.1 Pleurobrachia bachei | reverse complement strand
GGGTCCTAGGAGAGGGGGTTCAGAGTTTGAGAGGGAGGGGTAGGGGAGGAGTTAGGAGAGGGTAGGAGACTGGGTCTCTTTGCCTGGGGGAGGGTGGTTTTAGGAGATCTGTTGAGATTGGTGTTGGACAGGGAAATGTTGGGAGTTGGAGAGGGATGGGAACTGGGAGAGTGAGAGGCATATTAGTCCTCTCCATCCCTCTAGAGGAGTGGAGAGGTCTGGGGGAGATGTTCCAAGGATTCCGGAGAATTGAATAATCTCCATGATTATCCCAATATTATCCCGGTAGATTAAATTACGATCAAAAGTTATTTTTGTTAGAATAGAAAAATAACTTTCGATCATTAGTATAGGTTCTATACTAACAAAAATAACTTTCGATCGTCGCGTAATGTAATCTACCGGAATAATATTGAGCCCAATATCTAATTCTAACTAACATCTACATATATATTTGTATCTATGTCTATAATTTCCGTTAGGTTTCTCTATCTATCTTGATCTGAACCGGAGGGTGGAAAATTTCTATAGAACATTATGTCCAATTAATATATATGGTAATATGTAACCACGTGATCACGTGATGCCCATATATGGAAACTTACCTCTGATATCAGTGTGAACGAGGGTAATTCTGGGAGCGGGAAGGGCATCAACAACACAGTATATCGTTAGGGAGCTCTTAACTTTGACCGATAGGCTGTCCGTCAGCGAGATGATAGTTGGAGGACGTTCTGAGGAAGGAGAGAGTTAGGAATTAGTTGTTAATTCTGAGATTAGACAGTGTATGCCATGCTAATCAAAGGGGTTCGATGTGTGACACTAAAAAGTATCCTGTTTTAGTCTAGGATCGGTTCATGACGTTTAGGAGATCAAAACACATTTTACGTGTTTTGAAACCAGAAATGAAAGATACATGCACGCCATTAGAAATCAAGTGACAGTGATAATTCAGAAACAAACAAACAACAAACAAACAGAACAAACTTACTAATAATTGCATACTGATCACGTCGTTGCGACTCTACACATAAGGTTAGAAGGCAAACAAGCAACAAAACACCCTTCATAATGCCACTACCTCACATGTCAAATTCACAGTCTTTTTGCATCTAGTGTGTGTAAAATTATAGAGAGAGGGAGAGATAGAGAATTACTATTCACGATGGCATGATGTAAAGGGCTGAATGAAACAAATTTAGAATAGATTTCAATGGGGTGTGGATGTCTAAACGTGCGGAACCGAACTGGCAGAAATAGCTCTAAGGGGAACCACAGTTCACAGCTATCGCAGAATGATGATTTCTGAGAAAAGTATAGAAGAATCTACCGAACCCTGATCACAGAGCGTCATTTTATGAAACAAAATGCAGTGTGAGCTACTACACAAGGAAGAAGTTGTAGTTCACAATGAACTCTAGTTAAACACAAGATATGAATTACAACACGTTTTACAAGCTATAAGCATGACCGTACCATGCACGGGACAAGGATCAATGAAGTAAGATGAGATTGCTGGAAGAAAGGTATAGTTTCAAATGAAGAAGGGGGATGAGAAATGACAACTCAAGATAACATCAGCTGTCAAAAAAGAATCAATGTAGACAAAAACACTGTCTTCCTTATAAGGGGAGATTAGGATAAACGATATACATGTATCGACCACTGGAGTTCCATCAACTACAGACTAATATTCGGGGGAGGGGGCATCATTAATCGTCTACTGCTTGCTAGATCTATTCTACGGATATGATCCCTATAGGATATATTGGCAAAGATCTAGAGCAAGTTGGATGAATCAAGAGATCACTGATGAATGATTCGAGATTAATAACGGAATAGTACCGAATATTCGGATTACAAATCACAAACACACGAAATATGCAAGATTCGCGGTGAGGGGTCCGAAACTTTTAGATGGACAGAGAGGAGAGAGAAGGGGAGATAGATAGAGAAAGGGAGAGAGGGAGAGAAACATGAGATATTGGGCTTGTTATTACCCTAACTCACTCACTATCACTCACTCACTCTCCAATATAGTGCATAGTTATATTATTCCTGCAGAATGCGACGGAATATTTTCATTTCTCGGACAGAGAAAAAACATAAAATTCCACTTTACTTACTAGTTGAGGATTAATGGATAAAATATAACATTATATCGTTCTAATATTAGAGATCTAGGGTTTGTCATTGAGTTTCCTAAATATATATGTATCGAGATATGAGTCGGGGTTTAGAATTGAAACGTGATGGCCTATAACACGTGATGACCTACATAACGAAGTTTCAAATGAACACTAGCAAGCCAGCTTTGTCTTCCTAAGTAGAATAACTGTGAATATAATATTCCTTTTGTCTAAGCTGACTAAACTCCCAGAGTGAAAAAAGGAGATTGATACTTTACTAAAGAGAGTAAGAGAGATTGTCACATTAACTAGGGAGAGAGAGGACATCTATGGAGTATGACAGCTTACTACCCAATCTTCCGAGACTCTCATACCTTCCCAGGTCAACACTAATTCATCCAGTTGACACGCCCAGTAAGAATTGCTAAGCTATAAATCTTCCTACAAAGTGAGATTGTTACATTTACTAAAGAGAGCGAGGGAGAGTTTGTTACACTAACTAAGGTAAGGAGAGAGAATAATATATTACTTATTCATTATACAAGCAAACGTATGTAGACAAGATACAACTTGGTTAGGAAAGGAAAGTTTTTAAAAGGCCTTCACACCAGCCCAGGTAACAAGATGTACTTGTAGCCTGACAAAGCCTGATAAAAGTAGTCTATCTCTCCCCATGTTCTCTATCTCTCTACGCCTCCCCATGAGCTCTCTATCCCTCTCTATCCGGGAATTTGTGTTCTACAAGCCGTCTATTGGAACACTGGAGTACAAAGTGCTTGCTCAATATTCTAAGATGAATATGTATATTCAGATTCAGCTCTAGATATTCAGATTCTCAGGAGAAACTTTAAAATGGATGGCAATCTTATTTCTATCTTCTTTCTCTCATTATGCATGAACTGGCATACATCCCTAGACATCTTCAAATTGAGTTGAAGGTGCACTGAATAATATACTGCCGGGTGCAGGGTATGATCTGATATATGATTTCCATGCTTCATCATCCGGGAAGAATTACAACTGAACTTATACAAAACGAATCCCGAAACATAATAATTTTCGTGGCAGCTTCTTGTCTGTTTCATTCTCACTTTTCGTCTCTCTATCTCTCCTCCCTTTTTCTCTGTCTACCTCTCTCAACGGTCTAACACCCCCAAGTTTTTCATCATATTATATTCCGACCTTTATGCTCTGCATTTATTTCACAGGTTCTCTCCACCCCCTCTAATATTCTAGATATATTACATCCCGTGTGCATGATGCAGGGGTGATGTGGGAGTTGCAGAAGGTCAGCCGTTAGATATAGCCGTATATTATCTATATCTGTTTACTACCGCCCCCGACCGCCCTACTTCTAAATTTTTGATCTTGTCACCCAGAATAGAGAGAATTTAGCAGTAGGAGATACCTAGATCTAAATATGAAACTAAAGGCCACGCCAGAAAAAGGATCTGTTCGAATCATGATGACATCATGAATGTGATACTAAATCCATCATCATGTCTCATACATAATATCATCACAAACCCACAAAGAAAGTAACTGCGGAGGGCGGGGGAAGAATTCAAACACATAATTGAAAACGTCTACACACGTGTGAACATGTATTTTATGCAGGGATTATTATGCAGCAGGGGAGTAAATTAGACAACTAGTTCCGATTAGGATGTACCGAGATTAGAAATGTGGGGCTTTCGTTAGATTAGGTAATACGATAACCGGGAAACATATAGCCATCTGTAGAGAGAGATAGAGAGATAGAGGCTCAAAAAGAAAAAGAGCTTAGCTGGGAACGGAATATCAAAGAGAGGCGGAGAGACCTGAGAGATAGAGAATACGATTGAGAGAGTGTCATAGCCTAGCAAGCTCTGCAAAGTATTGCAGGATAGTTAGTGAGAGAAAAGGAAGGGGAATGGGTGGAGGGAGTGAAGGAGATAGCACGGCAGAGAGGGAATGTCGCATAATTATTACACATCAGCCTGGCCTTATATCTGTGATGGGTGATCGGGAGAGAGAGAAAGAGAGGGGGAGAAAGAGAGAGAAATAAACAGAGATAAAATGAAACAGAAAAAATAACAATATCAGAGTTTCAAGTCGACATGATAGGCCTAGGATCAGATCTAATTTATCTTGTGCAATATGCCGCAAGGCAAACAAAGTTAGTATCACACATAACAAGGAAAATCAGTGTCATGCATAAATGATAAACGGTCGGAGATCAACTGCCTCATTGGTCAAGAAACATGATAATGATTTTATATGAAGGATCAGAAAGATCAAATTATACTCCAGAATCATTGGTTGAGCAAATCAATAAGGAATCATGGGGAGATGCATGCATTAAAACCTTGAAGATAGCTGATCGTTTCGTTTTGACATGGTTCAACCAAATAAACCGGCGGATAGAACCTTTCTAAACAATCAGACATGTGGGGTTAAACTATATTAGTTCGTCACCTTCAAGTAGAAAGGGTATATCTCTAAAAACATGGTTTTGAGTCAAAAACCGTTTTGCACATACATTCAGATATACCCTTTTAACTTATTTTTACACATTCACACGTGATCCGTTTATCGTTGTTACACTTTTCACCATTATCACCACACCCTGCCATATTTGTCACCCATTATTTCACACTCTTGGCCGGAACATCCATTTTCATCTCACCACCTAAGCGACCGAGAAAAAAAGTTCCCCTCTAAAAAAGATCCACTAAAGGGGTAATATCTCCCGGACGGTAAAGGTCAGATATATCTTCTTATTCTCAATGTGATTTATTCAGATAGAGAGAGGGAGAGAGAGAAAGAGAAATAGAAAGAGAGAAACAGATAGATGTAGAGTTATTCAGAGATGTGATTTCTTCAGATAGAGAGAGGGAGAGAGAGAAAGAGAAATAGAAAGAGAGAAATAGATATGAGTAAGGATGTGAGATAAACCTAATGAGAACGGGAGTAAGAGAGAGAGATATCAACAGATGAGATCAGGAGTATCATGGGTTATGCAAAGTCTGAGCAGAACACGGAGTAGGGAGAGATAATGGAATCGAGAAAATGATGTCAACAGAGAGCGAGAGAGAGAAAGAGATAAGGAGAGGGAGACGGAGGAAAAGACAGTAAGAGAGAGAGAGAGAGAGAGAGAGAGAGAGAGAGAAGTAGAGTATTGTGTATCTTTCTGATCCTATACATTCTCTGTCTGTCTGCGCGTCATTTCTTGCGCGCACGCCAATTGCTGACAATTGGAATGCACCATACAATTTGCTCACGACGTAGTACCTATATAACTTTGCGGGTAATCGTGGCAACGTAGGCCCCTAACAACGGCTACGTCACATTCACACGTGATCCGGTTATCGTTGTTACACTTTTCACCATTATCACCACACCCTGCCATATTTGTCACCCATTATTTCACACTCTTGGCCGGAACATCCATTTTCATCTCACCACCTAAGCGACCGAGAAAAAAAGTTCCCCTCTAAAAAAGATCCACTAAAGGGGTAATATCTCCCGGACGGTAAAGGTCAGATATATCTTCTTATTCTCAATGTGATTTATTCAGATAGAGAGAGAGAGAAAGAGAAAGAGAAATAGAAAGAGAGAAATAGATATGAGTAAGGATGTGAGATAAACCTAATGAGAACGGGAGTAAGAGAGAGAGATATCAACAGATGAGATCAGGAGTATCATGGGTTATGCAAAGTCTGAGCAGAACACGGAGTAGGGAGAGATAATGGAATCGAGAAAATGATGTCAACAGAGAGCGAGAAAGAGATAAGGAGAGGGAGACGGAGGAAAAGACTGTAAGACTGTAAGAGAGAGAGAGAGAGAGAGAGAAGTAGAGTATTGTGTATCTTTCTGATCCTATACATTCTCTGTCTGTCTGCGCGTCATTTCTTGCGCGCACGCCAATTGCTGACAATTGGAATGCACCATACAATTTGCTCACGACGTAGTACCTATATAACTTTGCGGGTAATCGTGGCAACGTAGGCCCCTAACAACGGCTACGTCACATTCACACGTGATCCGGTTATCGTTGTTACACTTTTCACCATTATCACCACACCCTGCCATATTTGTCACCCATTATTTCACACTCTTGGCCGGAACATCCATTTTCATCTCACCACCTAAGCGACCGAGAAAAAAAGTTCCCCTCTAAAAAAAGACCCACATAAGGGCCAACGAAAGTTGGTATCTCCTACAGAACAAATCCTTGTATTCTAGTAAAATCCTGCTTTGTTTTGATAACCCAGCCAAGATTTATGATAACTTCAACCAAATAACACCAGAATAGAGCGAGCGAGTGGGGGGAAGAGAGAGGTAGGGAGAGATAGTGGGAGAGAGCTAGACAGGGGGAGAGAGAAAGAGAGACCGAGAGAGGGAGATTGAGATAGAGATGGAGAGGAGGAGGGGGGAGGGCAGGAGGGAGAGACGGAGAGCGGAAGATAGAGATAAAAAGAGAGGGGGAGAGAGATAGGGAGAGGGAAGGGAGGGAGAGAGAAAGAGAGAGAGAGAGAGAGAGAGAGAGAGAGAGAGAGAGAGAAAGAGGGAGAGAAAGAGGGAGAGAGAGATTACAGAGGAGACATATAATGCACTGCACCTGAAACACCTTGTATAAGTATAAGTATTTTCTTTAGATTATGTAAGATACTAAGATTCATCATCTTCACCAAGCAACACTTTCAAATCTCAACTACATCTTCCTCATCCTCCTCAACTACATCATCTTCACAGTTCACCAATCGATTACCACAACTTCATCATTCACAACATCAGGATAGTGGGTAGGGATGGAGCTGTCTTGTTTTCAGCTTAATTGCAACTGTTCAAAAACGGCAATAGACGACCTCAAATTTGAGAACAAAACTGTATGGCTATTACAAGAGCCACCAACAGTTAATAAGAAAAGGAAGGTATCTCTGCCGGTAAAAGGGTCTCTGATCCAATGCCTAAGTCCTACGAAACCCATCAGAGCATGCATTATGTTGTCAGCAGATATCGGTAGCAGCGTTGCCAGGTTGAACGACTTTTGGACGGAGGATCTGGTGGCGGTGAGACTGAACAAAATTGTTTTAGTGTCCTTCTACTGGTCAGCCCAGAGCTCCTCCCCCTTCTCAGAGGATTTGACGAAGCTTATAGCCTGGTGCAATCAGAATAATCTTCCCATCTTAATCGGGGGAGACTTTAACGCCAAGCACCCTAGTTGGGGCGGTAACAGAGCTTGCCCAAGAGGAGAGCTCACCATCAATAGCTTTACCAGTCAAGGCATCGTGATCATGAATGACGCAGACCAAGGACCAACGTGGACAAGACCTTCCCTCGGACAACAATCCAACATTGATCTTACGGCCATCTCATCACAGTTAGCACATCGGTTACACGGGTGGCATGTGAGCCCTAATCCCTTTTCAGACCATGCTACAATCAGGTTTAGAGTTACTGTCACCATGCCAGCTGCAATTATCCGGAAATCGGTGAAAAAAATTGATTTTAGCAAAGCCAATCGGATAATGGCAGACAAGCTCATACACTGTTCCTCTCTTTCTTGTCATTCAACCAGCAGGGAACTTCTAAATCAGAAAACAAATATGTTGTATGAGATAGTATCTTCCTCGCTGGTTGAGTCGGAATATGAAGTGAAGTTCAACGAAAGAACAAATGAACAACACTGGTTTGGAAAAGATCTGAGGATGAAGAGAAAGAAAACTAAAAGAACTTTCACCGAAGCTTCTCATCAACCTGATCTGGAACCCGAGGCCAAGAGAATGAGGATGGACTACAAAGCAGAAAGGGAGCAATGGGATCTACATTCGTTTAAGGAAGTGTGTGCTAAAGGGACCACACAGGAAGGCATCCGACTTTTAAAAAAGGCAGGTATGCCCAGAGACCCCAGGACAATTCCCTGCATCAACGAAAACGGCCTTACTTGTGCGACGGACGAGGAGGGTCTCAGGATACTCACGGAGCATCTCCTAGTTGGAGTTCCAGAGTCAGGGGACCCTCCGGATCCACCTAGTTCTAGCAGGTCGCACAGACCTGGTGTAAGGGACATTGTATCATCGCACAGGAGAGCCGCTGAAATCTTCTCTATACAAAGGATGGAAGCAGTTATCCGCACAGTGGCCCTAAAACCAACAGAGTCGGTTGACCAGTTGAGCTACCGCACCTTGTATGAAATCTGGCCGACGATCATGCCAGCACTAAAGGTTATATACTCAGACTGCCTGATACTGGGCACTGTGCCAGATGCCTGGCTAGGATCAAGGGGGGTACTCCTTCCTAAACCTGGAAAGCCGAAGCAACTCAAATCTAGCTATAGAATAATAACCATTATGCCTTGCCTATACAAGTTGTTTGAAAAGTTGCTTTTCTGGAATGTTGATTGGGATCTCAACATCACATCCCGGCTAGCAGACCAGCAACTCCAGCAACTAGGATTTAGAAGAGGGAACTCCACTGGGCTGGCGGTTGTAAAAGCGGTGCTTAAAATTCATGATGCGCTAGAACAGAAGAATTATTGTCTCGGGCTGTTTCTAGATTTCGCGAGGGCATTCGACACAGTCTCACCCAAGCTAGTAATGTCCTCACTAGCAACATTGGGAGTACCAGCTGACATTCTGGGGGTTTTTAACTTCTATTACGAGAACAGGAAGGTCACGGTCTCCATGGGAGCTGCCTCCGTCACACTGACCGGGCTGGATGGAACCCCAGCAGGAGGAATTTCATCGCCCTTCTGCTGGAATGCAGCTACAAGAGAACTGGTCATCAGACTAAACAACTTTGAGTTCACTATCACCTGGGCGGACGATTTCCTGTCGCTGATATCAGCATCAACCATCAAAGAGTGCGTAGATAGAGCTCAGGTGATAGTGGATGAGGTTTTGTTATGGTCGACGGTTAGTGGGGTAGAGTTAAATCCGGTGAAATCGAAGTGGGTGTTGTTTAACAGGAAGAACGGCAGCAACAGGGACACTCCGGTGGGTGTTACTCTTTTGGCTAACAATATTCCCATGGAAAGAGTAACGGAGATACGATACCTAGGAGTCATCCTCAATGAAAGGTTATCATGGACGTCACACTTACAAAAAATAAAATGTGACGTTCAGGGTCTCCTGAACAACCTGCTGAGTATTTGCAAGAGACACTGGGGCATTTCCGGGGACAAGGCCAGAAGGATATACAACAGCGTAATTGTCCCGAAGGCCACTCATACATCGGCTTCCTGGGGACCACGGGTACTGGCATTAACTAGCTTGAGGGTGAAATTGGATCAAATATCTTCTTCTGCGGCAAAGGCCATACTCGGAGTCTCTAGAACCGCCCCCAGCACTCAGACAATGGCCCTCGCCAATATCACTCCGTTATCCTCAGTGGTATGTTCAAGAGCCAATATGGAAGCCGCACGTTTCATGCCCAATCCCCTGACTGAGACAAAGAAACACCACTCATCAAACCTTGACCGTCGATTTGAGGTGTTTATCCAGGAGGGGACCAACACGATCAACTTCAACAATGCGGCACATGTATACACGGATGGGTCCCTGTTTGCAGAAGACAGAGTAGGCTGTGCTTGGGTAAGAGTGATCAGCGGCCGACCACCACTAATCAACAGTCTTAAACTCAGTTCAGGAACGTCGATCTACCAGGCTGAACTGATTGCCATTCTGAGGGGAGCACAGCAGGAACTACTCCTCCCAGAAAACTCTTGCACGGCAGTCTGCATCTTCTCGGACAGCCAGTCAGTCCTCATGAAATTGTCAGGCCCATTCCTCACCACCGTTCTAGAGCACCAGACAGCGTCCACCCTGGACAAACTAGCTCAGCGAATGGGAAGCGTGCAACTTCACTGGGTACGGGGCCACTCAGGGTGTCTAGGGAACGAACTGGCAGACAGTGCTGCTAGAGCCGCAGCCAGCTCCCTCACTCCAGCACACCAAGTTCCTTTACCGGTTTCCTATATTAAAAGAAATAATAGTATCAGGGAAGCGGCTGACTTGGAACGGGAGTTTGAAAACCTGCCACCCAGTACCAACAAGATCCGGCATCTGGCAGCCAATCTCCAGCTCCTCCCCTCTAACTACAGCAACACTAATCTGTTCAGATTAACGAACATAATCAACAACAGATGGCCACTTAGAGTTGTGATGGAGAATAAAACGTGTCCATGGTGCGAACTTGACATAGAGGACAACTATCATTTTCTTTGTATCTGCCCAAAACTCTACACACTCAGAAACAATACCTTCGGTAGATTCACTTGATTCACTCTATCAATCGACCAGCTAGGTAAAGCACGGCCAGGGGATCTTATGCGTTTCATTAACGAGTCCGATATCTTCTGCAGAGACTCATCCAATGAGAAATAATACTAGCGATGACAAGTCGTGACATTGTGCAGTGGAGGTTATATGTCTAAACCTGTTTAAACCAACCGAATCTACACTCTTCTCATTTGCGGGACAAAATAGAACCCTCCATTTCATTCTCCATATTCATCCGAAAACACAATCCCTCCAGATGCCCAACACGCTCCCACCAACTTGCTACTCCTAAAATTTCCCTCTGGACGGGGTCTCTCTCGACAATAATCATGATATTCAGCGGTTACCCTAGTAAAGCCAACAGAAACTCAAAACTGAAGTGACACAACATCGTGTGTGGGGTTTTATGTTAGTTGAGCCAATTGTGTGTGTGTGGGTTACTTTAAGAGGCTAAATAATTTGATGTATCCTGTGGTTACATTAATTCTTGGACTGAACCTTTATGATGATGTTCTGTACACTATGTTTTTGTTTTCAATATGAAACTTGCTTCAATAACTACCCAAATATGAAACACACACCCTACTCACAGCCCACTTTATACCACCATCCCAAAAACCCCACTCTATCAAATATCCGAAAGATACCAAACACATATATATATTCACGCCTAACCAGACCTCCATTTCCCTATGATCTCTAGATTCTGATAATGATGGAATGAGAACATTCACCTAAATACTCAAGCCAAACCTTCACGACCACAATCTTCACGACGGTACCATTACATACACGAGGAAAACTGTAAGTAAACCACCCGCCACCGGAAACATAGTGCATGCCAATTTCACTCGAGCTTGAGGGTGAAATTGGATCAAATATCTTCTTCTGCGGCAAAGGCCATACTCGGAGTCTCTAGAACCGCCCCCAGCACTCAGACAATGGCCCTCGCCAATATCACTCCGTTATCCTCAGTGGTATGTTCAAGAGCCAATATGGAAGCCGCACGTTTCATGCCCAATCCCCTGACTGAGACAAAGAAACACCACTCATCAAACCTTGACCGTCGATTTGAGGTGTTTATCCAGGAGGGGACCAACACGATCAACTTCAACAATGCGGCACACGTATACACGGATGGGTCCCTGTTTGCAGAAGACAGAGTAGGCTGTGCTTGGGTAAGAGTGATCAGCGGCCGACCACCACTAATCAACAGTCTTAAACTCAGTTCAGGAACGTCGATCTACCAGGCTGAACTGATTGCCATTCTGAGGGGAGCACAGCAGGAACTACTCCTCCCAGAAAACTCTTGCACGGCAGTCTGCATCTTCTCGGACAGCCAGTCAGTCCTCATGAAATTGTCAGGCCCATTCCTCACCACCGTTCTAGAGCACCAGACAGCGTCCACCCTGGACAAACTAGCTCAGCGAATGGGAAGCGTGCAACTTCACTGGGTACGGGGCCACTCAGGGTGTCTAGGGAACGAACTGGCAGACAGTGCTGCTAGAGCCGCAGCCAGCTCCCTCACTCCAGCACACCAAGTTCCTTTACCGGTTTCCTATATTAAAAGAAATAATAGTATCAGGGAAGCGGCTGACTTGGAACGGGAGTTTGAAAACCTGCCACCCAGTACCAACAAGATCCGGCATCTGGCAGCCAATCTCCAGCTCCTCCCCTCTAACTACAGCAACACTAATCTGTTTAGATTAACGAACATAATCAACAACAGATGGCCACTTAGAGTTGTGATGGAGAATCAAACGTGTCCATGGTGCGAACTTGACACAGAGGACAACTATCATTTTCTTTGTGTCTGCCCAAAACTCTACACACTCAGAAACAATACCTTCGGTAGATTCACTCTATCAATCGACCAGCTAGGTAAAGCACGGCCAGGGGATCTTGTGCGTTTCATTAACGAGTCCGATATCTTCTGCAGAGACTCATCCAAGGAGAAATAATACTAGAGATGACAAGTCGTGACATTGTGCAGTGGATGTTATATGTCTAAACCTGTTTAAACCAACCGAATCTACACTCTTCTCATTTCAAAATAGAACCCTCCATTTCATTCTCCATATTCATCCGAAAACACAATCCCTCCAGATGCCCAACACGCTCCCACCAACTTGCTACTCCTAAAATTTCCCTCTGGACGGGGTCTCTCTCGACAATAATCATGATATTCAGCGGTTACCCTAGTAAAGCCAACAGAAATCAAAACTGAAGTGACACAACATCGTGTGTGGGGTTTTATGTTAGTTGAGCTATTTGTGTGTGTGTGTGGGTTACTTTAAGAGGCTTAATAATTTGATGTATCCTGTGGTTACATTAATTCTTGGACTGAACCTTTATGATGATGTTCTGTACACTATGTTTTTGTTTTCAATATGAAACTTGCTTCAGTAACTACCCAAAAATGAAACACACACCCTACTCACAGCCCACCTTATACCACCATCCCAAAAACTCCACTCTATCAAATATCCGAAAGATAACAAACACATATATATATTCACACCTAACCAGACCTCCATTTCCCTATGATCTCTAGATTCTGATAATGATGGAATGAGAACATTCACCTAAATACTCAAGCCAAACCTTCACGACCACAATCTTCACGACGGTACCATTACATACACGAGGAAAACTGTAAGTAAACCACCCGCCACCGGAAACTTAGTGCATGCCAATTTCACTCGCCATTATGCCGGAACTGCCCATTCTTAAATAACCTATTTGAAAAAAATTTATTAAAGAATTTGCAATGCGCGGCGGACATTCAGCACAGCAGAGCATAGTTTAATTTCTCGCCACCGCGCACCACCCAAAATGAAACACCATCATCTCACAATTTTGTGCAAACCAATGGTTTTCAAATCAATTCAAATCAACTTTTACACAATTTAAAATCAAATCATGGGTTTGGGCTGTCTGGCGCCGCCGG